>JAVSBS010008856.1:12039-22423 GCA_033124195.1 Coracias cyanogaster | reverse complement strand
CCTCACCTGCAATGGTGCCAGGGATGGGGCAACAACCACCTCTCTGGGCAACCTGGGCCAGGCTCTCACCACCCTCACTGCAAAAATTTCCTCCTTCTTTCTAGTCTAAATCTCCCTCTTGCAGTTTAAAACCATCACCCCTTGTCCTGTCACAACAGGACCTGCTAAAAAGTCTGTCCCCATCTTTCTTATAGGCCCTTTTAAGTGTTGAAAGTTGTCAAGTATTGAACATTGCAGCGGTTCAAGTTGAAAGAGTTTAACCTCAGGAGTCTGCTCTTTCTTCTTCCATGACTTCTGCTTGCTTTTCCATACACAGCCGTTTTTATAGCTCCCAGCCTTGCTTTTAAAAGCCTGCAATCTGTTATCCCATTCACATTTCTCTGCTCCTAACCGGTGCACTGAGAAAACCTCATCTGTAAACACATGCCCTGAACCTCTCCAAAGACGCCTTTACTTTCAGACACCCTGATACCTCTTCTGTGCAACAGCATCTTTGATTTGAAAAGGGTCATCAGAAATGGACCCTGTCCCTGCGGGGACCAGGAGGGTTCACAGCCTCCAGGAAGCAGGTATGGTTCTGCGGAGGCTGATAATAAGCCAGCGCAGCCAAAGTTGCTTCAGCTAGAAAATATCACTGCATCATCAAATGTAAAGCTTGGTTTGAGCTTTCTAAAGCTTTCATGGCTTCACAAGGAACAAAACAGCCACTGTGGTGTTTTAATTAGCGCCTCAGATTCCCTTCATTTCTTTTGCCAGTTCAGGCTGTAATTTCTTGAATACCTATCCTTCATTAGGAAAAAAAAAAAAAAAGTCTCAAAGACTTGGGAGTCTGCAACTGCTCTTTTGTATAGCCCGAGATCAAAGCTCAGGCATTTTAGACATATTGCTGCTAAAACGTACTTAAAACTGCCTCTCCCTGCACACCAGTCGGCAGCGTCTCCTCCATCCACATCTGAAGCAACAGTTTTGATCACCTCTCAACGTCTTTGAGCCATACCATGTGCCGTGCCTTCTGCTCAAATTCTTAACACTTTTTTTTTTTTGACTGGGCTTGAAAAGCAGCGGGACCAGAGGTGGCCGATCATGACTTTCCTCAAAACTGCCTCTTCAACTGAGTTTTCTTACAGTATATTGAAAAATCTCTCAACTGAGTTCCCCAGCCTCAAAGTAGATGTAGGAACCACTTCTCCATACTTCAGTTATTGGGGAAATACATTGAGCTGTCTCATGTTTTGAGGGCTCTGAAGGAAGTCTTCTTGATGGCACGTGGCTGAGAGGAGAAGGACCTTCTTACAGGACAGCAGAGAGGCAGGGGGAGAAGCAAAGTCAGCCTGAACATATCTTGAAAGGGATCAGCACAAGGGAAGGGCTGTTTAGATCCCAAAAGGAATGGGAGCACATAGTCTTCTATATTTTGCATTCTAGCATCTCCTCTAGTGCATGACAAATGGCTGCTTCGGGAAAAGAAACAAAATTCTCCTATAAGCATCTGATTCCAGGAGCTGAGGTTGTCAAGAAGTGTTGAGTCTCAAGACCACATTCAAGACCGGGGAAGACATTGAGACACTGGGGAAGCCCACCAAAGGATGCAGCAGCCACAGATGAGGCTTGCAGTGGTCTCTGACAATGAGATACAGGGCACAGTGATGCAATTCCCCTATCTGATAATATCTGGGGGGAAAAGATAGGTAAAATTCCTGGGAAATGGAATGGCATGTGCTGGGGTTCAAAGAAACAGCCTGATGCACTGATAAAAATAAACAGACAAATCAAGACCTTTAGGTAATAAAAGGTTTTTTCTGTTTTTTTTTCTGATAGTCAATTTATTTGAAGTTTGATTAGCTTTAATAATGACCCTGCAGCACTTTTCTTGTTTCCCTCCTGTTCAATCAAGAAGAAGCAAAATGAGGAAGGCAGGAATTTCTTCTTCTCACATGCAGAAGGGATGAGGCATCGCCCCACTTGTCTTTTCAAGTCAAACCCACTAAAATCGAGGATGGGACCCAGTTTTTGCCTATATCACCATGACATAGCACTGAGTTAACCCGGGCACAAGCTGCAGTGACTGTAGCAGATATCTGCCCTGTTATTTAGTGGCTGTAAGGAAGAAGAACAATTGCAATTATCTTTGGGATATTTTGTTTTTAATCCTGCCCTGAACCTGTTTTCCATCACACGACAGAGTTAGAGGAATTCAGATGCTGCAATCAACACGGACGAGGATGTCGGTACTTGACAAGAATTGTGAGGCTCTGAGTGATGTCCTGGGTACTTAATGAAGCCACCTAGAAAGACTGACGTATTTGCATTCATGTTGAAAGAAAATAATAATAATAATTTGAGGCTGTTGAAAAGTGCTGCTCTGACAGCCCTGGAGAATGCCTCTCATTTACCCACAGGCACAAAGCAGGCTCTGCTCCTGCTGTGCCAACGCTGTCTTGAGAGAAATCAGTCTGATTTTGGGCATGGTTTGTCCCTGCTGAGGATGAATCCCAGATCACCCTCCAGGTCATGGCTCTGCCGCCTGCAGCTTCATTTCCCAGGCTCGGGGGCAGCCATGGCTCTTGCAAGCTGCATGCCCAGATGTTCCTACACCACCAACTCATGGACATGGCTCATGCATGGGGTAGCTGTAGGGCAGGCCTTGAGGTAAGAGGGCCTTCCAGGTCTTGGGATACCCTAGGCCCTTCCTGCTAAGCTGGAGAGCAAACATCAGCCCCAGCACATGCTCTCAGTTAAGCAGCATCACACAATAGGCAGGACAAGCAGAGGATCTTGCTGCCTCCATCTTGACGGTCTTGTCTCAGCCCTTCCTCCCTTGGCATCATGTCCTGCCCCTAAGGACCATACCCTGTCCTGCCTGCACTTGAGTGTTTTCCAAAGCACCAAAAAATTCAGGTGAGGAATTCTGCAGCAGCTGTGGTTAGTGATACAAAACCAAACACCCTTTCTATTTGCTGAAGTGTGCTGGGGTGGGATTTTGTCCTTCCCTTGCTTCCTTGCTTCCTTGCTTGCTTCCTTCCTTCCTTCCTTCCTTTCTTCCTTCCTCCCTTCCTTCCATCACAGAGGCTTTCTGGATCACTTTCTCACTTGTCTCACAGAAATAGCTCATGGTCCTTCCACCAACATTAAGTTTGAGATGACAGAAGAGCCCCTGGGACCACAACTGCTGTACCCTGCTGTTGCCCAGCCTCTGTTGACTGCACAGTTTCTGGCCAGGCTGTGCTGAGATCTGTTTGAGAACCTCACTGTGACAGGGTTTTGAGCTAGGAGAAGGGTTGAGCTTCCACTACACACTAAAGAAGGTCCCACTCTACATCAGGCTTTGCCATGACATGCTTTGCTGGTGAGAAAGACAGCAGGGAGGAAAGCAACAGTGGGAAACAAGAAGAAAAGCAAAGAGAACTCAGGACTGGGTAATTTCTGGCCAACAATTGTCTATAATAAAGTTTGACTGTATTAATTAATTGAGATGTGCCTTGGAGAGCTGGAGCTCCTGCTACTGGAAGTCAGCCAGGAAGAAAAAAAAATCTCATTTTCTCTGCAAACCTGCTGATTAGACCAGATCTCTGAGGTTCACGGTAGCAGGCTTTGGGGAAATGGGCAACCTTTCAGGGCCTTTGATACAGCCACAGGTAGAAACTTGTCAGGAACTGCCAAGGGAGGTGACCATGGGTGGAAGAGGACAAAAGTTTGCAGTGGGTCTGAGCTGGGTCATTGCTTTGCACATGCTTTTGATGCATTTCCTACATGAACCTAAAATGTATGTCTTCTCTGTCTGTGCAGGAAGGAAAACACACATAAAGGTACATGTCATTCATCAGAAGCTCAGGTCATTGGTAGGACTGCTCTTGAGTCCTTACACACCCATGGTCCATCCTGTCAGTCCCAATAACAACTCCCACATGACAGAGACATCAGTGGACTGGATGGACCAGGACCACAAAAGGTGGCCTCCTGGTCTCAAATAAGCTCTTCCAAACCAACCTGTTGATATTGTGGACCTGTGCTCCAGTTGGATGCCAGGCAGCAATGTAGGTCCGAGGTCCCCAGGGCAGAAAATGCTTCAGTCTATTTTTGAGCCTGTTCTGAACTTGGCACTGTGGTTGTGTCCTTGAAGGACACAGGGCATTGGTGTGCATGGTTGGGTGTGTGTGGCCAAGCTCATAGCCCAGGAGACACCCAGCATGTGCAGGAATGGTCACCATGTGTCAGGGGTGCAGGGAGCATGTGTTCATATTTTGCACTACAGAGTTTTCCTAGGTCTTGGGAAGTGTGCTGGAAAAGATGGTCTGTGCCTCTTTCCAATCTAAATTCCAGTTTTGAACTGGCAGGGAGAGGACAAAATGGTCCTTTCCAACTTTGCTTTTCTGCGATGCAGAGAAACTTTGCTCCTTGCTTTGAACACAGTTTGGAAGAACCAGCAGGTCATCTTTGTGCCCTTGGTCCCTCTGTGAAGCTGGACTCCTGAACATCTCCAAGAACAACCCTCCCACTGCAGCCACGAGAACTCGTGGAGGTCAAGAAACATCCTGCAGCCCTGTTGACCTGTCAGCAGTAGCATAATCTGAGCTTTAAACACAGTGATATTGACCCAGAGAAAAAAAATCACTAGAATAGAGACATGTCTGTACTAGACTCTGTGACTCCCGGTTGCTTTTTCATGTGATTTTTTCCTCTTGGGAGTTTTTACATTGGGAGCAGAAGGCATCCCTTATGTAGCTGTTCACTTTTCCTGTTTTTGTCTAAGAACATGACTGGATTTGGGGCTAGATTTAGATCAGATAGAGTAAAAATGCTGCTAACAACCCTTGTAACTCCTACTATAGTTTCTACAGCCAGGGTTTGAGAAGATGCTGCACAGAGGTGGGTACTGGATGACACAGGGTTCAGTTGTGCAGGAGTAAGAGATGTTGGGATTCCCTCATTTTCCTTTCAGATACAATTTCAACATGCTTGGAAAGAAACTGTCCCAGTTTTCCATAGGCTCTTTTTCTGCCATAAGGGGGAAATAATCGAGACTGAAATGACTTCCACTAATTGTCTCACTATTTTAGATCTGAAATGGTGACAAGTTGCTGCTTGGGAATTGTTCAAACAGCTATAGTTGCCCTTCTCTTCTGATGGCCAGGCTTCCCAGTAGGACTTCCCACAGCAGGTGGTCATTGTGCACCTCAAGAGATACAGTCTGGTCAAATAATCCAGCCCAGCTACAACCCCTAGTCAATCAAACTAATGTTTCCAAGTGCTGCTGTGGTATCTGTTCAACAAAAATTTTGAGGTCAATATGGGCTATCACATTTTTTTAAACCTCAAAATAAAAACAAAGCAGCAGGTAGATACTTTCCCCCAAAAGACAAAGGATTCCAAGCAGCTTCAGCTGATTGAAAGACATGTTTTTGCAGAGGAAAAAGTGAGATGAAATGCCTTCAAGGACCTTTGCTAAACTCAAGAGAAAGACAGCTCACAAGCCCTTTGCTTGCTTCAACCATAGGTAATTCCTACAATGTTGGCTGGAGCCATTTGACTGCTGTCTACACTGATGTCTCAAGCAGACAAGGTCACAAACCTTAGGGAGATCAAGCTGCAGAGAAATCATGGTTATTGGCTCAAGTCAAGCACTTCACCCAGGGTCTAGGTTTACGCTAGATAGCTATCTCCAGACATACAGACATTCATGATCTACCTCCTTCTAAGGTACCTAACTCTCCCAGAAACCTATGGGAAGCTCAGTGCCCTGATATGATGAAGACATCTCAATGTTTTGGAAGATATTGTCCAATCCCTGATGAGCAAGTCAACCCCAGCACCTGATAATAAGCCTCATGTAACACCAGACTGATTGGTTTACATCTGAATGCTTTATGATTAGAAACGGAGCATTTCTGGTTAGCTACCTAGAATGGCATTTCCCTTGTCTCTCCTGACCCCCACATATCAGTGCTGCGCATCAATGTTCTCCCTATCCTTTGATACACCAATTACTTGCTTTTCCAGCAACCCCTTTCAAAGCACTGGGCTTACTGGACAGTTGGCTGCATAGGAGTATGTACAGGTAAAACCAACAGAAGTTCAGCCAGAAGAAAGGAAGAGAAAGTCCTTGTCCTTGTCAATGCCTCTGAAGAAGCAGGAGGTCACACGTGGACTTACCCAAGCAAAGCTCTATGCCCCACATATTTCCTATTCATGTTGGTTGGCTGCTGGCCCAGTTGTAACTTGGCCTCAGAGCATCCACCTTGTGCTGAGGAATGGCTGAGAAATGGCTGATTACTGGTGGGAAGCATTTCTTTGGAAGCTGAGGTCAGCCCCTTGCTTCTGGTGGCATCTTGGGTTTTATCTGTACTATTGCATAGAACAAACCTAAACCTGGACAAAATATGTGACCCTGGGGTCAAAAGGTACGTTCTGGCTTGCCTGTGCCCACATGCTTAACCCTTCTCCCACCAGCACAGATACCTTTAGCCATGTATCCTGAGTCTATGACACCTCCTAAGTGGTGTCCTTCCAAGACATCGTTTGGTCAGGAGGAGTCAAAACTATGTCAGTGAACTGATAGATAACCAGCCTGGACAGCAGCAGGACAGGGCTTAAGGATGCTTAAGGAGGGTTTGAGTTGGAAGGGACCTTTCAAGGTCATCTAGTCCAACCCCCCTGCACTAAGCAGGGACATCTGCAACTAGAGCAGGTTGCTCAGAGTCCCATCCAACCTGACCTTGCATTTTTCCAGGGATGAGGCATCTACCACCTCTCTGGGCAACCTGTTCCGACCTGTTCCTGGCTCTATTGGCTATTTCACATGGACAGATGTGACTTAACTTCAGACGTGTGAGCCACGTGGATGTGGGAATGGTGGGGGAACGTGCTTGAACGCAACTATAGCCCATGCACTCATGTGTCTACACTCACCGCGAGTCTGCCGTCCCCACGGGGAACTTGTTTTATACTAAAAATGTTTTTGTGTTAACGCGTAAATTAAAGTATGACTGCAATAACAGTCAAAAGGGAGCCCAAAAGAGAACAGAGAAGATTGATTATGTGCATATTTTAAGTGCTTTGTGTCTGTGAATGTTTATTTGAAAAATAAGAGTGAAAGAGAAGCACTGACACTACGAATAAAAATAATATAGGGAAATGCATCTCTTTTATTATTAAATTATAGATTAAAATAGGAAACATGAGGGGGATATAGAAACATATATCTCTTTGTGGAGGCTTTCTATAACAATCAGCATAAAATAACGTAGTACTACCTGACAGCTTAAATAAAGATAGGAGCCTCAGCTCCTATCTGCACATTTATCTCCTCTGATCCAGACAGGGTAAAGAAGCATAAAAGGCTCAGATAATAGCATCTTTTCTGCACACCAGCTCCCAAACGATAGGCAGATTTTATACTCGGTTACTCCACATAATGTCAACATTGTTAGAAAACAAAAGCACCATGAAGGAACATTTTTTTTCCCCTCCTTTTTCTTTCACCCTTTCTTTTTTTTTCCCCCTACCCCCCTTCTGATCTTTTATGTGGCGATTTCTGTAGAAAATACTATGGGGCAGACCTGAAGCTCTGCGCTGCTGGACCAGCCCCTGGATTCCTGGGGCAGCAGGACATGGGATGAGCTGTGAGGTTCAGATGGATGCACACAAATCATACGCACAGAAGTCGAGAAAGAACCATCCCATTCACTTAATCCTGGTCCCTTCCTTGCTGCAAGCTGTCACCAGACCTATTGTAGTCGACAGCTATCGACCATTGCATGCCATACCATTAACCTTTGCCACCCAACACGCCAGATGACAGAGATGGAGAAAGCTGTGGGTCACGTCTGAGCCGAGCAGCACGTGGGAGGTGCAAGCAGAGCCACGGCTCACGCTGTACCAGGTGGTGAAGCTGATGAAAAGCCCTACTACAACCAGGTGTTCCTTGTTGTCCGTGCTCTGTCCAATGAGGTGGACTTCATCTTAAGAGGCTCTACTCTGGCCCCATGGACACTATGAAGACCAGCCCAAGCTTTCCTCTATTCCCTCCATCACCAACAGTTACCTGCTGCCTCTTGAGCAATTCTCCTGCATCCTTGTCATGTTCAAGGTGACACCACGGCAAGCAAAGCCAATCTAGGGGATTTCCTGCAAATTTCCATGCAAATATCCATCCCTCTGGAAAATGTAGCCCTCCTCAGAAGGTGCAGATGGCACAGGACCAAGGTTCTGGGCATCTCCTGAGAGATGGCACATGGCACTAATGTCCACAGTTATGCTACTTTGCAATGGTTAGCATCCACAGGACCATACTTCCCCTTTGACAGTGCTCAGCTGCTTTTACCTCTGAGGAGCAGTCCTAAAACCACTTAAAGTTCTCACTTTGCCTTTTCTTCTTGGACTCGCAGGTTGCATGGGCTGCCTTCATGGTCCCAGGAAAGCGATTTCTTTTGACTCTACGCAGATCTGGATCAGATACTTCACTGCTTAGTTGGGAAAAAGTCAGTAGCGCTTTGAAAGGACCCTGGATTTCTACATCTCCTTTCACATGCACCTTTTCTGCTATGAACTTCACTAACTTTTCCCTCAGCGAGCAACATTAGGAGCTTATTCCCTTTTCCACCACCAATTTCACATCAACCTGTGGGATCTGAACATCTTCTGAGACTTCTGTCAAACCTATCTAACCTGGCCAGAGGGGTCAAAAGTTATTCAGAGTGGTCAGACTAACACACATACACAAGATTTCTTTTCTCAGGAAAGCACAGGCTGAAGAACAGCATAATTATCTTGTTTACCTTTAGTTGAATCAAGTCGTTAATTCTTACTAGCTTGAAGGGTTTTCTCCAGGGACACCTATATTTGGCTAGTTGATTTGTTATGAGAAGAAAGAGTTCTTGGCGCTTGCTTAAGGAGACAGGGAAAAATCTTGGCAGCAGCTACGCACATTTTTTGGAAAACATTTACTTTTGAGTCCCAGCATAATGGAAGGTGACAATAACAATGATTGTCCAAGCCTAACTTGGAGCCAGTCCCTCAGGGGGTTGCATCAAAGCCCCTGCCTTCCTCATCTGCATTTCCAGGGAGGATGGGGCCTGTTCTGAGGGCAGGAAGTCTTGTGTCCTGAGAGCAGGGAGGGTCTGAGAGGTGGAGAGGTTGAGGCCAGGTCTAAGGTACCAAGAGCAAGGCTGTTTTACTGGAGAGGAGGAGGAGCCACCTCATCACCTATCAACAACAGGAAGAGCCCGGGGCTAGCCAGGCCTCTTGGTTGACCCAGACTCATCATCCATCATTGAGCCACCTCCCAGCTCTACCATCAGATGACCATTAAGACCCTTGGTTGAACAGCACCATCTTCCCACGGTACCTTCAACATAAGTGTGAGATATATGAGGTGCAAGGAGAAGACTGGGGTGAAAGGACTTTGGCAGACCCTCAGTGCCAAGGGTACCAGGCCGCAAGGTCACACTGTGCCTAGTGACACTGTTGCTGTCTTGGAGGCTACACAGGCCCCTTGTTCAGCTCATGGATGCACCTAGGACCTGCAGTTCCTACACATCAATGCACCATTTAACCCATGCCCATGACCCACAACTCGCCTGAAAAAAATTTCACCAAGCCTAGCCCAGACTAAGGCCCTGAAATTTCCTTTTCCAGTAAAAATGAGAAAGAAAAAAAGCCTAAGCGTTTTGCTCCAAATACTCAAAACTTTTTCTTTCTCTACCTCATGCTGTTGCTCTCTCTCCTCCCTGTCTTGCAGAAGTGTGACTAATCCTCTTCCTTCCCTTGCACTGTTACCTTGAAGGTATTTATAGAGTGTGATCGTGTTCTCTCCTGTGCCTTTCTTCCCTTTTCAACCCTGGATAAATCAAGCTTCCTCAGGACTTCTCTCATGTGTCTTATCTTTCATGAGGTCACGCTAACTGCAATGGCAAGCCACAGAAAGGCTTTGCCTGTTGGAGAGGACACTTTAGACCTGATACAGCTGCTGCACAGGCTCCAGAAGAAACTTCTGATGGACTTGCTCTGCGTTTGCACATCCTGAGCCCCTTACTGGGTCTGTGTGTGGGGGGGTTTGCACGCACCTACGTGCACTAGAAACAGGTGGATTTATCTGTTCCTGAAGAAATTAGCCAGCGTTAAAATTCATTTTATATTATCTCGTGTCATTGATAGTGTTCTGCCTTCTGAGCTGGAAGCAGCAGAAAGGAAGATGAATGTAGGGAGTTGAAAGGGATTAAGCTGAAACATGCTTGTCCAACAACATCTGCAGGTTGTCTGAGAAATCATAGAATCATAGAATCATCACAGAATGGTTTGGGTCGGAAGGGACCTTTCAAGGTCATCTAGTCCAACCCCCCTGCACTGAGCAGGGACATCTGCAACTAGAGCAGGTTGCTCAGAGCCC
>JAVSBS010008856.1:0-10194 GCA_033124195.1 Coracias cyanogaster | reverse complement strand
CAGCTCAGCAGCCCCAGGGCTCTCAGCCTTTCCTCAGCACAGAGATGCTCCAGCCCCCTCAGCATCTTTGTAGCCTCCAGTGGACTCTCTCCAGTAGTTTCTCATCTTTCTTGACCTGGGGAGCCCAGAAGTGGACCCAATACTCCAGATGTGGCCTCACCAGGGCAGAGTAGAGGGGAAGGAGAACCTTCCTTGAACTGCTGGATACACTCTTCTTCATGCACCCCAGGAGACCATTGGCTTTCTTGGCCAGGACGGCCCATTGCTGGCTCATGGTGAACTGGTGGTGCACCAGAACTCCCAGTTCCTCCTCTGCGGAGCTGCATCCCAGCAGGTCACCTCCTCACCTGTGCTGCTGCATTACTTTAGGTAATCAGATGTTGCCCTGGTTGAAAGCAAAGCTTTTACTCCTAACACTCAACTCGAGTTCCTGCAAGGCGGAGAAAACTCCTTCACATTACCTTGAAGGTACTTAAAGGCTGTGAGCACCATGACCCCCTAAGTGCTTTTTTCCACACTGGGAAGAAAGCTCAGCTGAGCTGACTCTGCCCATGACATCTCTCCAAAAGACGACGTCCTGTGCAGTCTGTCTCTCAAGCAGCCTCCCCGGCTTCTGTTCTCTTACCAAGAGGAAGGAGCAAACAAACAAACCAGATTGAAAAGGGAGGGGGGGAAAACAGACCTACTGCAAAATTTCTCTAACTCATGCGTCAAATCAACCACCCTTTGGAAGGAGCAGTGCAATTCCTCACCGCGCAGAGGAAACACTTCAGCAGACTCAGCCTTGTTTGGGGCTCTACACAAACAGGTTCAAACGGCTTTGATTCATTCCAAGCCCTGTCTAATAACTCAGCACTCCGGTTTGCTCTCCTCTCCGTTAGGAGATGGCAAGCGCACCGTCCCAGCCCTCAGCCTTTACTACAGAAGATTCAGTGTGCGTGGATTTATGTCGCCTCACACCTCGTGACATCTTTTTAAGGTGCCTTCTGCTGTACATACCCGACATCAAAAGCAAACGCAGACAGCAACAGAGATAAAAACACACGGTGCTACAGGAGACATCTGCTACCTATTTTCAGATTGCAGGTAACCGAGTCAGCTGTATAATATCTGAGAGATATTGCTGTGAAGGCTGTCATGGGGAGATGCATTTTTCTACGTATGAACGGAGGTTAAAAGCTCAGAAGAAATAGCTAAGCGTGTTATTAAAGCTTGTTTATCCTAAGTCATGGAGACAGGTAGTGCTGAGGAGCTGTGAGTTTCCTCCTGGCTTTTCTCCTCGACAGAAGAGAGAGTTGAGGTTGTTCAGCCTGCAGAAGAGAAGGCTCCAGGGAGACCTTCTTGTGGCCTTTCTGTATCTGAAGGGGGCCTACAAGAAAGCTGGGGAGGGTCTTTTCACAAAGGCCTGTAGTGATAAGACAAGGGGTAATGGGTTCAAACTGGAAGAGGGGAGATTTAGAATGGAAATTAGAAGGAAATTCTTCACTCTGAGGGTGGTGAGACACTGGCACAGGTTGCCCAGGATGCTTGTGGATGCTCCATCCCTGGAGGTGTTCGAGATCAGGTTGGATGGGACTTTGAGCAACCTGGTCTAGTGGGAGGTGTCCCTGCCCATGGCAAGGGGGTTGGAACTAGATGATCTCTGAGGTCCCTGCCAACCCAAACCATTCTACGATTCCATGATTCTTCCCTCTAGGGCAAAGCTGAAGAAGGGGCCAGGTTGGCTGCAAGCCAAATTATTGTATCCATAGCCAACCCTTTGGGAGCCTGTCTGCAGGTACTGGCCGCTAGTTATGGGTGATGCCGATGAGCACTGGACAGAAAGAAATTCAAGTTATAATCATGGTGGAGCTGATACGTATGGAGGGTCTAGTATGGGCAGCAGGAGGAATAAAAAATACAGCAAAAAATTCCATAACAGCTGTCATAGTAAAAGAAGATGAACTGAGAAATTCAAAACCCTTTATGATTGATTTGGCTGTTTATGTAAAATTCTCACGGACAGGACCACATGAACTCTGTACGAGCGGTGGCCCAGACGCCAGGTTTGCTCCAAAAAATTTGCAGCCATCAGCCAAGTGAAGGTTCCCTTCCCGTGAGGCTGTAGCTGCCCGGTGTTTTCTTTGCTCTGATTAATCAAGGATGATGGGATTTCCCAGGTGGCTGCTGCAGAGGCATCAGCCAGCCTCGTTTGATGCAAAGCTTGAAGCAAAGCCTGATTATTTTGCAGAGATTGTGTTCAATTTGCCATCTCTGAAGACACCTTGGAGCTCTCCCAAGACCTGTCCTGAGCATTTACTGGGTCCAGCTCAGCTCTGAGCCTCCAGAGATTTCAAATCACACAGACAAGGACTCCCAAAGGTGCTCCTGTTGCTGCCTCTATGAAGCGGTGAGCAGTTCCCATAGGTACCTCCACTTCTCATGGGCTTCGCAGCCCTTAGCAGCTAAACTCCCTCAAGGCAGAAGACATCTGCAAGATGTGTGCGTGATGCCTCCAGCAAGGCAATCTGCAACACGGACTGCTTATGGTTAAAGACCTGCAGCTCAGACAGAATCATAGGATCAGGGAATGGTTTGAAGTGACCTTAACGATCATCTAGTTCCAACCCCCTGCCATGGCAGGGACACCTCCCACTAGACCAGGTTGCTCAGAGCCCCATCCAACCTGGTCTTGACCATATCTGGTGTTGGGGCATTTACAACCTTCCTGGGCAACCTGTTCAGTTTCTCATCACCCTTACAGTAAAGAACTTCCTAATTTCTAATCTAAATCTCCCCTCTTCCAGTTTGAAGCCATTACCCCTTGTCCCATCACTGCAAGCCCCCATAAAAAGTCCCTCCCCAGCTTTCTTCTACGGCCCATTGAAGCCTTAACTCAAATTATGTGCTTGGCCGTTTTCTTTGTTGTACAAATAACAGGAAGAGAGGAAAAAAGCAAAACCCACCCGATTCTCAAGTCTTCTCAGAGCCCTTTAGCATCTGGACCTGTTTAAAATCCCATCCCAAGGTGGACTGCCATCCCTCTGGGGGCAAAGGATAGATGCCTTTGCCTAGTGATGTATGGAAGATGAGCAACCTGATCCTGCATTTGGAAGAAGTACCAGAAAACCTGACCCATTCCTTTCTCCTCAATGAACTGGGCCCATGAACTTGAAACCAGCTGCCTGCACTTGTGTCAAAATGACCCTCCCGTCCCGTATGTCAGTGGTAACATGGGGAGCTCTCCTAATAACTCTGCCAAAGCACTCAGGGAGGGCAGGTATTGCAGGCAAGATTTTCCAGTTGGAGTCAGTAAATCAAAACCTCAGCACAACTGTTTTTACTGCCTCTTTCAAGCAAACTGCTTCCCAGATGGCTTTGGACGAGAAGAGGAACATGTGCGCTGAGAAGCAGAGGAACACAAGAGGGACTCATATGAAAGGATGTGAAAAGAGATGAGACTCAAGAGTGACAGGATAAAGCCAATGCAGACCTGTTGGAATGGATCCAGAAGAGGCCACAAAGATGATCGGGGGTTGGAATCCCTCTCCTACAAGGACAGGCTGAGAGAGTTGGTCTTGTTTAGCCTGGAGAAGAGAAAGCTCCAGGGAGACCTTCTTGGGGCCTTTCAGTTTCTGAAGGGGGATTACAACAAGCTAAGAGGAGTTTTTACAAGGGTTTTTAGTGATAGGATGAGGGGTAATGGCTTTAAACTGGAAGAAGGGAGATTTAGATTAGAAATTAGGAAGAAGTTTTTCATTCTGAGGATGGGAAGACACTGGCACAAGTTGCCCAGGGAAGGGACGCTCCATCCCTGGAATGTGTTCCAGACCAGGCTGGATGGGACTTTGAGTGAACCTGGTCTAGTGGGAGGTGTCCCTGCCCGTGGCAGAGGGGTTGGAACCAGATGATCTTTGAGGTCCTTTCCAACCCAAACCATTCTGTAATGCCATGATTCTATGAATATATATCTAATCCAACAGGACACAGGGAAACAGTTTTTTTCCACTATGAGGACAGTCAGGTGGTAGAACAGTGGCCCAGAGAGGTTTATTCAGTCTCTGTCTCTGGGGGGTCATACATTCCTTCAAGCCATCTAAAATCCCTGTCCCCCAAACAGCTCCAGCCAGGTGGATCAGAGAGTGCAGGAGATGACCAGGCTCTGAGAACATACCAGAGGTCTGGCCATGCCCTGCACCTTGCATGGATGCCATTCCCAGCAGCAGGGGAAGATATGTCACTGCTGAGTGACTGAAGGATCCCCAAGGCAGAACTGCAACCTGAGCAGGACTTCTTATCAGCTCAGCTCCACCAAGATGCAGGGAGATGCCTGGAAATATTCATGAAGGTAACAACCTTTCTTAACACTTAACGAGCTCAATACAGCTCAGCAACAGTCAGCTGTGGCATCACTTGTCATCAGACCCAAATCCTGGAAGAGTCACAGGTGATTTTAATCTGATACGACCTTAGAAGATTCCTGTCCTTCCTGCATACTCTTATTTCTTCCCTTTGGCAGTCCCAGGTTCTCCTTACTCAGGACAAATATTAGCTTCACTTCCTGAAAACCCTTCCTGCTCTCCATAAAACAATCCTGGGTCCTTGACCTCCATCACCTTGACCACCACAGTCCCCTCCTGGACACACTCCTCTGCCCAGTCACACCTCCGTTTCCATCTCCAGGACCTAATGCTCATCCATGGCTCCACTTTGCATCCACCTCTTCAAACTCATCCTCTGAGCTATGATTTTCCACTCTGCTTTCACCAGGAGTCCAGCCCCAACAATGTCCATATTTGAACCTTAAAGCTGTGACGGACAGAAGAGATGAAGGCATTCCACATGAGGTGGTGGAAACATCTTCCCAGCCCTACTCCCCCACCCGCTATCACACAGCTCCTATCATCAGTCCATCCAGGCTTGAAGTTCACTGCCAGGAGGTGTTACCAGAGGGGATTTTGACAGATGCATTTGAAACAACGGAGCTGCACTGAACTGAAGATTGACAGGAACAAGCTTTTCATAGTTTGGTTCCTTTGTATGTTTTCACTGAATGTGGCCTTCTGAAAAAAAAATAAATAAAGTTTTAGCAGGAGAACTACCTTTGAATTTGTCCTCCTCCACTTTGGGGCTGAGAAGAAAGAGGTCTTTTTTTTTTTTTTTAAAGGAAGCAAAAAGAATATAAAGTCCACTGGAGGGAAAAAGAAATCATAGATACCGTGGTAGCAGAGTATTTTTATCGGAAGGTGGCAAACTTCAGCAGCATTAAAAGTCATGTTTAAAAATGACCAAGTGGAAAGTTATAAAGCTGAACAAGTCTTGTGTGAAAATGATGAAGGGAATTTCAGGCACAATAGAAGCCGTCTGTGAAAATTGCCAAGAGAGCAGAGGAGACGTTTCTGTCTCCAAAAGCAAAATAAAACTCTATTCATGGTAATTCGTACTAATTATTAGACTTAACTAGTACTAATTTTTACCCAGCAGTAATTACTATTTAAGGCTCCAGAGCTTCAGAAAAAAAATACTCTCTGGGTGTGGTAAGATCCTGGCAGAGGAATTTGCAGAGTGTTTGGGGGCAGCCTGTTAGAATCATAGAATGTGTTGGGTTGGAAGGGACCTCTAAAGGCCATCTAGTCCAAGCCCCCTACAATAAGTAGGGACATCTCCAACTAGGTCAGGCTGCTCAGACCTCCATCAAGCCTGAACTTGAACATCTCCAGGGATGGGGCCTCCACCACCTCTTTGGAAAACCTGTTCCAGTGTCCACCACCCTCATAGTAAAGAACTTCTTCCTAATGTCAAATCTAAATCTACTCTTCTCTAGTTTCTAATGTTCCTCATGTCTCCTGTTGAGGGAGAAGTTTTATTTCTCCTCCACACCAATATGGAGAGACATAAATACCACGTTCTTATTGATGCCAACAGCAGATCGCTCCTGTCAGAACTGACAAAGGCACTAATTTCAGGAGCATCTCCCTCCCTCAGACACACAGATGCATTTTGCAAGAGATTTTTATGCTCTTCTCCCTGGGATCCGAGTTCCCAAACCAGGTGAAAATCCGCCAGACGATCTCTTGTGTTTGATTGCATCCGTGAAGAGCCCATGGGAAACATCTGCCAGAAGTTATGCTAACGACCAGGCGCAATAAAACTTGCCAGGTAGAAGGCGGCAGTTGTCAGCAGAAGACAGCCCAGGTGCCATTTCGGGATCCTGCTCTCCATTGCAATGGGCCCAAAATGACTCTCGGTCCCATGGGGACTTCACAGCAACCTCCTGCTTTCAACTCTAGCCCAGATCTTCATTCTCACCCTTTAATTATTATTTTGTTAGTGCAGGGGCTGATGTGTCCTTTGAAAGCTGCGCAAGGGATGGGCAATGATTTTAGGGGTTGGTTACAGGTGTCTCTGTAAATTATATTCTTGATATTTAACTATATCAATGCTTTCTAGAGCACTGATTTTCCACAAAGTCTTCCTGAACGCCTCGCCCCCGTCCTCTGAGTGGGATGTCTAGCCAATACCACACGTGCAAGTAAACATCAGGAGACACTACGGCAGCAATGAACTCCCCCAAAGCCATGTCCCTGTCCCCAGGTGTGTGCTACTGTTCTGTCCTTGCCACTGGTATTCCTGTGGCTGCTGGTGAGACCAGTCAGGGAGTTGATCTGGCCTCAAAAGTGGTTAAGGAACATAAAAATCCTGTTCAACTAGATAAGTTGCCTGGTCTGGGTCACCCTGAGTACCTGTGCCACCAGGGAACTGAGTATGAAGTGGTAGTGGGAGTGATGCTGCCTAGTGTCACCTCGGAGAGCCTTAGTTTCTGCAAGCCCTGCCTCCTCCACTCAGGATCTTCCCAAAAATGGCAGGAGGGGGACACGCAAAAAGCAAGGTCCTCACACTGCAGCTTACAGTGGTGTGCAGCCGGCGTGGATGAAGCTGGGAATTGCCTCGTTTGTAGTTGCAGAGGCTGACATCTCCAGCCTGGCATCCCAGCACCTCCAATCCCTGCCAGGGGATCTTGCCAGGCACTCCTAAAGGAACAACCCTCGTCCACCCAGAACACAAACATCTAAAAAATATTTAGAGAGCAGGCTGAGGGGCATTGAATGGCATCTGCTGGGATGGTGCTGAGCCCGCAGGGGTCAAATGCCAGTTCGGAGATGAAAAGGTCCTTCTGGAGACCCCAAGATCAGAAGGCCAAAAAGTGAATACTAGCTGATGGCTTTGCTCTGTCTTGGACCGGAGGCGATGAGTGTAGCTGTGACACCTGCCCGCTATTCCCAATTGCATTGCTGACAATGGAGAGCTGGTCATTTGCTCTTTTCTTTCAGTCCACTTTCTCTGGAGAAAATCAATCAACCCACCAGCCAGTCAATCAGTGAGTCAGTCAATCTGAACCACTTGGAAAATGGATCCTGCAGAGACCTGGACTCCCAGCCAGACTCCCCGTGAGCCTTGCAGGAAAAAAAATCCCCAGCTCTGAGGGAGGCTGAGATCTTCCCCCAGCCCAGGGCACATCTCCAGCCCCTGCGAGGCAGCAGCCATCCCAACCTGGGGCATGTCCACACCCTGGTGCAAAGCACTCCCTGGCTAGAGATGGTCCCTCTTGGAGGGTCGAAATCCACCCCCGCTTTTGAGACTTGCAAGAGTTGCTGCTGCTGACATCTAGTGACAGGGAGAGCTGGCAAGAGGAGTCACCTGGAGCTCCGACAAAGCTTTCCCCACCGAGGGAAAAACCTCCTCGGGGTCCTCCCCAGGAGGTGGGCTCCCAGCGGGGATGCTCGGGGTGCGCAGGAGGCAGTGCTGGACCACAGCAGCCGGCCCGGGATGTCCCAACCACTTCGTTACATCCCAAGACCTTTTCCTCCCCCCGGTGGCCACCTGAACAGGACTAGATCATCCTACCCCCTACCCTCCTCCCCCCTGCCAACAGCCTTGCCAGATCTAGTTAAGCACAGACTTATTCTTGGGTTTGCTGCCTCAAAGAAACACAGGGAGGGGGGGAAAAACACCCTAAGGGGAGCTGCAGGCAGGCAAAGCCAAGCAGCGAGGCATCTCCCAGCCCCACCAAGCCCATCCCCAGGCTGCATCCCCTCCACGCACGGCTCTTCCCAGGGATGCGGGGAGCCCCGGGAATTGCAGGCAGGGGAACCGTCCGCTCCCCGGCTGGGAAGCAGCGGGATGCGAGCGGGATGCTGGGATGCGAGCGGGATGCTCGGAGCACGTCCCCGTGGAGAGGGTGGCATGGCAGGAGGGGGGGACAGCATCTCCCGAGAGGGCCAAGGGATCCTTTGAGAGCTGCCGGAGGGATGGGGGAAGCAACCGGGGGGTCCCTTAACACCCGGCTCCCCGTGTAAAAAAAAAAAAAAGCCTCATTTTAGGCGGTCAGGTCGGTGCTCGCACAGCAGCGGAGCCGGGGCTGCCAGCCCACTCCCACCGGCCCCGAAACCCCCCCCCACCCCGGCATTTTCCAGCTTCACCATCACCGTGGGGTTGCCCGGCGCCGTGAAAAATCTACCTTCTTCCTTCCCCCCCACCCCGCCCCGTAACACATCCTTCCACGCACGAAGCGCCTTCATTCCCGGGGTAAACCGAGCCATTCCCAGGCAAACCGGACTCTCCGGAGTGCCAGCAAGAAAGATCCCAGCGCTCGGCTCCAGAGCAAAGGAGACCCCCAAAGCTGGGGGATGCTACTGGGCAAGGCGGGATGGGGGGATAAAGGACCTCCCGTGCCCGGGGGTGGCAAGAAAGTTGTGCCCCCCACCCCCCCCTTTCCCCGCTGCTACTCACCCAGGAGGATCAGCGTGCAGAAGTAGAGGATGCCCCTCATCCTACCGCTCGGCTCGGCTCGGACCGACCGGCGCAGGCGGTACCGGAGGATGCGCGGAGGCTGGGCAGGGCGGGACGCGTCCCCGCAGCCCCGGCCCGGTTCACACACACACACACAGACCCCTTCCCACCCTCCCAACCCCGGGGCCCAGAGCTCACACGGCAGCCCCGCTCCGGCCCCGGGTCATGCCCGCAGCCGGCCCGGGCACGGCGGGCTCCGGCCGGCGGCTCTTGCCTCTTCGCATCCCCTCCGGGGCAGCTGCGGAGGGGACGCTTCTTTCTTTCTTTCTTTTTTTTTTTTTTTAATTATTTTATTCTTATTAATTTTTTTTTCCCCTATTTTTTTGTAATCTTTTTTCCGCCCCCCTCCTCTCTCAAACTTCTGCCCGCGGGGCGCAGGCTCCGCCGTGCCCGAGCGGCCGGGCTGCCTCCGCCGCCGCCCCCCGCCGCCTCTCCGCAGCCCCGGCCCCGCGGGGAGGGGCTTTGGCGGCCCGGCCCCGCTCCTCCCCGGCCCCGGATCCCCGCTCCCCGGGGTGCTGGTGGAGGTGGGGCTCAGCCTCAACCCGGAGCAGCTTGTGGAGGTGGGGCTTGGGAGAGCCACAAGAGCCCCCGGGGCATGGCCTCTTTCACCCCTTTCAGCCCCGGGATGCCTTCTTGATGCCAAGACCCTCCAGGCATCCCCCACGCCAGCAAACCCTCATCTCTTCGCAGGCTCAGGCAGGATGGTGGCTCAGGATGACAGCGCCAGCCCCTTGGGGCTTGTGTCCTGGGCTTGGCTCTTTGCTAAAGATACAGCCCTGAAGTCTGGAGCTACATCCTACCACCCCTCCCAGCCGGGATACCTTCCATTAATCCCCTGCAACATGATCCACCTGCTAAATCTAACGAAAACCACCTCTGTAAATCCAGATTATGTGCTTCTGCAACCTTCCACCCAGGTATTCACAGCTCCTTCCCCGTGGTGCACTGAGCCCATCCCACCCCTCCTCACCATCCTCTGGTGCTTCTCACACCCCTCCAGCCTCCCCCACCTCTAATCCCCATGTCCCAGTGGGTGACCCTCCTTTAGGAATCCAAGCAGCAAAGCCTGGCTTCTAAAGCCGCGTCTTAATTTTTATGGTGATGCGTGAGCAGCGTTTTCTACAACCTCCATTTCATGCATGGAGTGGCTGAGACACAAAATGTGAAGGGATGTCTTCGGGTTCACCCAGTAATTAACTGACCAACGAGTAAGAAGCCTCATCTCCCAGTCAGTACCCTGTAAACACAGCCACCCCTGCTCCCCCTCCTAGCGCAAGTGTGCCTTTTCTTTTCTTTTCTTTTCTCTTTTCTTTTCTTTTCTTTTCTTTTCTTTTCTTTTCTTTTCTTTTCTTTTCTTTTCTTTTC
>JAVSBS010008853.1:0-44199 GCA_033124195.1 Coracias cyanogaster | reverse complement strand
ATTACTGGACCTGAATGTTATCTCTCCTGGCTCTTGGCAAAGAAGAATCACATTGTTGTCAAATCAGATAGCCCTAAAGCACCTGTAGGCATTGTTTTGCAATTTTGTTAATATTTTAAAAGCATCCCTTAATCTCACCCATGCCTTCATGCACCTATGGTTTCCTTAGGCACTGAAACAGATGTCTTTCTCTCCTTTCTCCCTTCTCTACCATCAAGTTTTCACCTTAATAAGATGTATTATGAACAACTCATTTTGAAGCCCATGACCATGTGGAATCCACCAGGAAACAGAGGACTTTAATCCTGCCGTGTTTGTGGAACTGGCCTTTTTGCCACCACTGGCCAGCCATGAGAATAAGAAACTTTCTCAGAGAAGAATAAGGATAAAAAAAAAAAAAAATAAAAACCTTCCCTCAACGCCATGATTCTTCAGAGCAGCTTGGTGGCCTGATTCTGAAAGCCTCCAAGCCAAATTCCCAACATTATCTTAAATTATCTATACATTACCCGTAACTCGTTTGTTTTTTTTTTTTAATGAAAGCTGAATAAGCAAGTATTGGAGGGTCATACCAATGAATGAACAAAAACCTGGGTTCTTTGTAAATTATTCTATGAAACCTCACATAGCAGAGACTTAACAGGATCAAGGCTATCTATCTACCTCAGCAGCATTTATGCTGCTGTTTATCTTCAGGATGCTTGACATAGAGGTGGGCTCTCCCTGAAGGCCAGGGCTGTGACTTTGCTTGACATCTGTAAAGTGACATCCATCAAGTGAATTAATAATGAGTCACAAGGTGATAGAAAGTGTGGGCAAGGCAGGTCAAATGCTCTAGACCTTGCAAAAGAGCAGGCAGCCAAGCAGTGCTGTTCCTAGCAATGACCTGTGCTCCTGCCTATCTATCACTATAAAAAGGAATAGCTTGTTTTCAGGCTAAACCTTTTCTACTTAGGTGTTTCTGTTTTCATCAATCTTGTGGTCCTCAGGTATGTATATCACATCAAGGTAAACAGAAAGGTAGGATAATTGAAGGACTGTGCACTCATAAGTAATAGAAGTTTCCCTATTGAGCTGTCCACATTACAAATAAAAATGTCTTCTCAGTGAAGAAGTCTATGGAATGACCACAGATGGTATGTTGGACAACAGAGCTCCAGTTACAGCTGGGGAAGCAGAGGCAAAGAGGAAGAAAGCTGAGGGACAAGCCCATGTGGTAAATCACTTGATGCCTCAGCTGGCAGCAGAGCCAGGAACTGAACAGAGATCTTCTGTTTCCTGGTCCAGATCTAGTCTAAATCGTGCAGTTAGGCTAGTCTCAATTTTGAGATGTTTATGCTTTTCTGTCACTGCTCACTCACCTGAAGAGCATATTTTCATCCCAAGCTTGTAGGCTTAACAGCTAAAATCCCTTCCTCTCTCCTCTTGCCACACATCTTGGCTTTTTTTCTTCCTAGTTAAGTGTATTCAAATACGCAGATGCTTCAATGAACTCAAGAGTGGATATTTCAGTGGTGACTTCCCATGCTCCTAAATTTGACTATTAAGTCATTTTCTTCTTTAACTGTCTTTTAAATAAAACAGAGCTGGATTGTTGGGCATTTCCTTTTATCTTTATTACTTTTAAGGTCTCATTTAATACATAGACTCCAGACAGCAATTGTCAGGCATATGCTTTACTTCTCTAGAAAAACACCAGATTGGCAACAGAGGACTGGGCAACTTCCTAAGTCAGAAGCAGCTTGGTTCACAGAGTGAAAGAACTGCTGCTGTTTCAGATTGGATTAATTCTGAAGACTATCAGAAGGCAAATCTTGTCTCTGGGAGGCAACTGCAGATGGTGAATTGGTTGTGGGGATCCTCCAGATGTGGTCATGGTCTACAGTTCTCTTGGGGAAGACATTTGGGTCCCAGGAGGATGTCTATCTTCAGGGTTCTAACCTCGGCAGGAAACATTTTCATACTAGCTAAGAGGAATTTTGCAGAGGCTGAAGGAGTCTGCTTGTTTGGCAGCCACAGAGAGATAAGACACACACTAGCCAGGGGAAGCTAAGGAGAAACCTTCAATGTGTGTGAAATCTTTATAGAGACCATGAAGTTTACCTTCCCAAATCAAGGCTATCAACGTCCAGAGCAATGAAAGTTGCAAGCAGGACTTGAAGGTGCATAGGAGCTTTAAAAAATTGCATGTGCTCCAGGATCTGAAATGTAAACAGGAGAAAAATTTATGTTGGAGCTGTAAGAGGGAGTAAAGGTTGCCCAAATGAAGGAAGTTACTGGCATGGTGGAAGAAATACACAGCACAACTGTGAGCTGTGTAGGAGGAGCATTTGTTTCTTTAAGGTTAAAGTGGCTTGAGGCTGGCAAGCCCTGATAACCACTTGTGAGCTGGCTGACAAATGGATCAGGTGCATTCTGTCACGCTTGGCTAGGGACACTGGCCATGAAACAGAGAGGGGGATTTGTGTGGAGTAGAAGGTCCATGTAGCCTGTGCTGTTTGTGTCACTGCCCTGTGAGTCATTGCTGGAGATAAGAAATAGAACCTTGAATAAGGAGTTGGAAAAGGCTGTGCAGTGGAGATAATCTATCTATGCATAATTCATCTATGCCTGATGCAATGTCATGTTCTTCAAACTTCCCTCACATTACAACCTGAGCCACTGAAATGCGTGTCAAAGAGTCATAGCAGGGTACTAAAGTAATGATCATATCATCTTAATTATAGCAGAAAAAATATTGCAGATGCTTTCTTATTGCCTTAAAACATCTACAGCAGCAACAAAACCTAGTTTTTATCTGTTACTTTGAGGTGGGTAGGAGGGTACACATACTCCAGAATTTGGTTTGTGAATAGCAGAAACAAGTGGAGGACACTGTCTAGGCTTGTCAACGGCATATTAGAAGCCCTGAGGTAAGGGGAAGTTGGATTAATCCATCCAGAAATGTTTTTTGCCTTGTCCCAAATCAGTAGGTGTTGACCTAGTCCAGGTCAACTGAGTCCCAGTGTAGGGCAGATAAATCCAGACCCTATTACTAATACTTTTTAAATGGTTTCACTTTGTCTCTATAGCTCAATACCTGCAAAGGGCTGCCTTAAATTCTGCTTTTACCTTCCATACTTGTAAAACAGGATGTATTCTTAAAATCATACCAGAACCAAGGAGTGCTCATTCATGCCTACGTGCTTCATAGTGCAGAGCACAGGTCATGGTTATTCTTCTTCTCCATGAATTGTTCCCTGTCTTTCTCTTTCCCAAAGACAATCATACCTCCACACTGCCTGTACCATTGCTTGTTGATGGGTATGATTTCTGTTAGGAGAAATGTGAGGTTTAGTCCCTTTAGGCTGAAGGCTAGAGTACACCAAGGTCTCAGTTCTCAACAGATATCCCAGCTGCTCTGCTGCTCCCCAGCTTTTTAAAAAGAAACTACGATGGGGGCTTTGTTCCCTGTATTACAGTCTTACATCACAGTCAAGTTATAGGACATGAGCAATTGTAACGGGGGGTGGTGGGGGAGTTGGGGGGGTGGGGGTGTTGCTTCCTATATTTGATGTAAGGTGTTCCTGGGACAGCAGATGAGGAAGGCAGAGTGTCCCATTCTATGCAATTCATAGACCTGGTGGCATCACTAGATCTTCATGGTTTAATCAGTACCTTCTACAGCAGTGAAATGTATGTCTTTCTCTGCGTGACTCGGCTACGAGAAGGCTTAGAGTGTGTCATATATCCCTAGGTGGTTACCAAAAGTATATCAATATGCTGAAGAGAGTGTGTGTGGGGAAAAGTGTAAAGGGAATGGGTAATAAGAACTAAGTCTACAAAAGATCTGCAATAAATGCATACAGATTGGCAAGCAGTAGAGATGAAGAGGTTATAAAAATCAACAGAAAGGATTCAAGCATCAAGACAAAAAAGGAATGGCTATCACTGCTACTATTTAATTCAGAAGAAGATTTGATTAAGAAAAATATTTAAAATAAATTAAAAATATTATTTAAAATATTCTGATAATGAAAAGTTTCCCAATGATCAGATCCCTTAGGGAAGTAGAGTAAAATAAATCATAAGGAAAAAAAAATTAAACTTCTGAAACTGAACTTCCCAAAGCACTACAGAAACATAGTGTTGTATGTAAATGAGCAGCCTTATGCTGGATTGGGAATGGAATGGTAGATTCTCGTCCACTTCTTAGGATCCATATCACAATGCTGTGGTACCCTCCATACACCCAGAATGCAATTCATTTACCTAAAGAAAGCCTGAATTCATAGCCTTGCCATTGATTCTCTGTAAGGAAAACCTCTGGAGCTGCAGAACTTCTGTCCAAGCTTCCTCCCCCCTGAAACATCTGCTTGTTGTTTGTACATAGTGTGGGCTAGCTTCCTTACTCACTGGCAATTCCCAGCAGTTTGTAATGGGCCCTAAATAATCCTTAACTTATCACAACAGTTGTTGGAATATGGCCCAGGAGGGTGGTTGAGATGATAGCTTGACTGAAGGCAGGAGATGCTTCTCATAGCAGCTTTGATGGAGAGGAGAATCAGAGCCATTGAGTAACATCACTAAGCTCCAAAACATCCTAGTGTGCCTGCCTTTGTGAGGCATATTCATTGGAGATCTGAAAATTGTCAGCTTGTTCCAGCTTTGTAGTACCCTCAGGGAGCAAGCAAATACTCTGCTGACTATGAAGATGTGCAGCTATGACTGCAGTAATTCAATAGTAACGAGTCAGGGCAAACAGACCTACCACTGCAGAGAGGACACCAGAATGGAGAGTTTTAACTGGCAGATGTGCATTGCTTAGCGTTACTGAAGACAATGAAATTTCACATTTGTGAGCATTAATGCAGACTTTATCTGATCTACAGTATGTCTGTGCCTTAAATTTCCTCTAGAGCACAGCTGGGTGTTAATCCCCTTTTCATGTTATACCCTTCTCTGGCAATGAATACACTTGTCAATTAAAATATGTTCTTTGAAGTTCTTTCAAGCTTTCCAGAGTAAAGAACTGTAAAGTCTCACTATGACCCAGGATTAACTAAGAAGGGCCAAATTTGATCTCATTTATGGGAGTGTAAATGTGTTGTAACTATTCCCAGTCTAGCAAGAGAACATATTTACTCTTGGTGGTTAATTTTTTTAAGTAATTTCTGGCAGAGAAAAGAGGAGGCAGTTTTATCCTTCAGCTCGTACTCTGTGGACTCCATCTTCCCATAAATTTCAGTCTACCACAGCTACAAATACTTTCTTTTAAATAAACCCACCTCTGAGACAAGTTATCCAGATGACCACTTTTGAAGTTTTTAATCTCTAGGCATTTCTGGACTGCATCTGCACTGCAAATCTTTCCACTGGTTGGTGTGAGTGAGATGGACACAGAGTTGAAAATCACATGTCCTCATGTTCTGATTAGTGCTTTTATTACATATGCTGTGCCAAAATGGGATGCAATTAATTGTTCATATATGGCAGTTATTTGCTGTATGATGAGGTACTTAAAATAATCATGACTATATGTTATGTCTCCTGGAGAAGAATGAAGAATCTAATATTCAAAGTGGTTCTGCAGCAGCATGAAAGCTCCCACAGTGGACTGGAGACAGTCACAGACAAGCCCAGTTCAGCATCAAGATGTATCAGCCTCTGCCACAAGAACTGAAGGCACAATTCCTCAGATGCAAGCCAGCCACTGAAAAGATTAATGATCATTTCCAATTAAGTAATGATGGCAACCAGATCCTCCACAAACTCCAGATGGAGTTTGCTTGTGGAAAGCATGTTGTGTATACAAAATGTAGATGTGGCATGGAAATTCTGCATGAGGAGATTTGTGGGAGCAATCAAAGACACCCATTGACAAACTCTCTAGCGTGCTGCTGAGAAGATCTGAAGAGCATTAAAAGAGAAGATTTAAAGAGAGATTGTCCTCTAAACTGGTAAAAAGAGAGGATGACAAAGGTCAGTCTGATGATCAAACTAGTTTCATTACATATTTGAGATGTCTCCAGTCATTGGAAAGGGGTTGGGAAGGAGCTGTCCAGGAGCAGAGAGAGCAGGGAGGAGAGCAAAGCCATGCAGCTGCAAATGGAAAGCCATTGCCTACCATTCCCATCTGATAGATTTTTATACAATTTAACAAAAGTAAATGAGCACAGGAGAGGGAAAGTGTTAAAAAAAGGTCCATAGTGTTTTACAGTAGAAGTTCAATAGTGCAACACTGCTTTTTCAACAATACAGAAAGAAATACACTGAAAAAATAAATCAACAGCTAAGTGTTTGGACATATTCCTTGACTATTTCATTAATTTACCTTCATTTATTTTTAGCTTGATGGTGTGATCTACAGCAGTTGATTAAACTGTAGAGAGCGGCAATTTGTTCAGCTAACATAAAGTAAATGAAAGATAAGCAGACATGTTACTTGAGTCCTGCAAAATTTGATATAATAATCCCCAACTTTGTGTGCCTTCCTCAAAACATTAACAAAGTATCATTACACTTCTGTATTGAAATACCACTAGGTATTATTCCCAAGACGTGCGAATGAATAGAGGGATTAGAGGACTGGTGATCTCCTTAGGAATATATGTGAAAGACAAAGTACATAAAGCACCCTCATTCACCTTTGTATTAGTCCAGTGTTTATGCAATTAAGTTTTGCTATTTTAGGAAGGTTGTGAACATAGATAATTTCATTTGTTATTCGTGTTGCTTTTGCCATTGCATTTAATTGCAACAAAACAGTAAATTAAAAAATCCAAATGTACAAGAAAAAATAAAAACAATAAACATTTTTGCTATCTAGTTCACTGAGTGACTCTCTTGAATATTTTAATGCTATTTACTGGTAGAATCATGTAGCATTCATTCCACCAGTGTAAATGGAAATAGGATCTAGGCCCCTGTTACAGGGTGTTGGTGCATATTATATTTTAAGTGGGAGTTGGTAGAAGAAAAATCAGTCCATTGAGTTACTTCAGATTTATTTCCAATGGGTTTAAGCACTTTAAAGTGCTTCTAAAATTATATTAACTGAAACTCAAGTAGAACTCTGTTGAGTACACTCATGGTGCAGCAGCTACAATTGTGAGGCTTAGAGAACAGTGTTTCACACAGACACACGCAGCCTTGATGTCTCTAGCGCCCATGTAACATTCTTCCTCTTTCTCTCCCCATGTGGTTTCTTCTCTTCACTCATTTTTCTTATTGCTTTTTTATTATTATTACAAAAGAGAGGGGAGGGAAAACACAGTGGTTGACTTTCATGTAGCTGCAGTGTATCAAGACAAATCTCAGAGGTGGTCAAGGCTCAAACGCTTACTGGGAAGTCTGTGTCCTTTGGCTTTTGCTCTCTATTATTTCTTGATGAGCACTCATCAGTATTGCCTTTGGGAAAACAAAAAAAAGAAGGAAGGGGAAATGAGGGTCTGATCTTCATGTTGTCCATCGAGCTGGCTCTCTGTATGGCATCCTAAATAGCAATTCTCATAATAGTGGAAATGCAATAACTTCTTTGTGGTATTTCTTTAAGTAAAGAAGCAATTAATTATCAACACCAGTCTTTCGTGAAGTAACAACCCCTCTTCTGAAACCCAAGATCTGCTTCTTGGTCCTTCTTAAGGCCTGTATCTATTCTTTCTCTACAGCAGGTGTCTGTTATCAGTTCTTCCTGAGGAAACTCCTATTTAAATCCTTTCCCTGACCCTACACTCACTGTGTGATTTTCTTTTGTTACCTGAATTCGTTGTCAGCCAGAGCTCTGAAAAAGGGTTTCAAAGTCAGGTGCACCCAGGTAGGTGACTTATTGCACTCTACCACTGCTCTGATGTTTGGCATTGGGCAAGTCAATAGCAAATGGGTACTGTTAAAATAGTGTATTTGCCAATATTTAATAGTTTAATAGTGCATATTATATAAATGTCACTATAACTGCTGCTCACTGACATGGAAGTGGTCTGTATAAACTATATCCAAGTAGCAATAATAAAGTGGACAAGAACTTTCCCAAGTTTGAAAAACATTACAAAAAAAAAGGGAAAAACAAGGGGAAAAAAAAAAAGGTAGGAAACCAATTCAGAGAGATTGAGGTGAGGAATTAGCCACAACAAGTTGCAACAGAGGTTAAATGGTTCCATTTTAATGAAGGGTAGTCTCTAAAAGTCTGGGAACCAGTAAGTCAGACCATGAGATTTTATTTGGAAATATGATAACAGAGAGAATTCAAACGTCAAACTACCATGCAGAGTACACAGCCAACAAAGCTAAGAGCTAGAATGCACTGTGGTCAGGAAATGTGTGCTTCATTTTAGTGTAGCAAACTCCTGAGATGTGAGACTGCAAAATGTCTTCATAGCAGTTGGATCTCCACCGAGGATTGTCTAAAACTGGCCATGAAACATCGGGCTTTGTGAGACACAGTTCTCATCCATCTGAGGTATTGTTTCCATGGCCACAAAATGTGATCTGGCCTTAGTGGAACCCAGATTCCCAAAGCAAAAACCAGAGAAAACAGTGAAATATAAAGGAGCTGGAAAACAAATTCACTTACAAACTCCAGGCACAGATCTGATCATTCACAGAATCAGCCAGGGCTGCTTTGGAGAAAAAGGACAGCATCCTGGCAAAACAAACTCTGCAGGGTTTGCAGAGCTTTTGTTCTGTTACATACAAGTTAATTGTTGGGTTCTTCTCTAAGTTGCATTTCTGAGTCACTTGTTTTTAATTAAGCCTCTAATTGCCACATTTTCTTGGCTCTTGCTTTTGTGTCACTGAAAGCACCATCTATGTTCAGAGTTTACTTCCTACTGTTCTTCTCCTGAAGAAAAAGCCATGTTGTGGATGTATCCAACTCCACCTCTTTCTGCCTTGATTAGGGGAACTGACTGTTGAGTGTCAACTAAGCATAACCCATTGTCTCCTTTTGTCATTATATATCACCCTTCCTAAAGGTATCTCTTGGCCAGATCCCAGGCTCCTAGGGTCCAATATAGCATCCATGCAGACATTTGTAGCATTCTTGAATTACAGAAAGATATGGAAAAGCAGAGGTTTTATTTGACAAAAAAGCCAGGTGCACTGGAGCTAATTCCTGACTAGTACACTACCATATTTCATGGTTTCTGACAGGGATAGGCAATTTTCATTCCCCTGAGGAGCTAAGTGGAAGCTCTACCATCAAATGCTGGAAAAACAACAAACTGAACCCACTAAAGTTGTGCACTTTGGAAGCAACCCTGCCTCCCTTCCTACTATCCTGCAGCAGCTGAGAGCTGCACATCCGCCCCTGGAGAATGACTGTCCGTTGCTAGCACCCTGCGCAATCTTATCACAACATCCCAGCCCTTAACACAGCCAACCATTCTGATCCAAACACAGCCTTGGGTTGCTGTCTAACAGGACAAAGAGCAGCTCTGAAAGGGAAAAACAAGTATAAAAAAATCATGCTGGAAAAAAACAACAGAATTTGTGATTTGTTCTCTTCTGTGTATAGATGTAGGCTGCTTTGGGTTTACACACTGGCAAAACCAGCAGCAACTCACGGGTCAGGGGAGTGAATGTGCTGTGAGGGAACACAGAAATAGGTTCATTGTTTTCCTCTGGCAGCATTTTGCAGCCACATCACTGTAGAGTACGTGATCCCATGGAATACAGAGCAGTAGAGATTTGGATCCCTGGAACCCAGGGCTGGGAACAGACCTTTATCTGGTCTATCGATAGATGGATGAAACAAAGCATGGAAGAATATAAAATACAGCAAAGCACAAGAACAAACTTAGCTGTGCTTAGACAAAGGACTTGCGGTTGCTTCCTTCTCACCTTCTCTCTCATGACTGCATGGAAAATAAAAACAGTTATGGTTATAAATAGAGCTGCTGAGGAAGGAGGACAAATCCTGCATCATTCATGAACATGAGTCTCAGACATTCTGCCAGAGCATAACTTAAACATTTGCTTACATCAAAGTGAAGCACGATCAAAAACTGCGGGCTTCCCTCAAGGCTTTCATTCAAAAGAGAAATAGAAAAAGAAATGCACTCTACCTCTGTTACTAGATGTATTGTATAAATGAAAATTAGTGTAAACAGTCTGGAGATAACTACATATTAAATGCACACAATTTATATAGCTTGAAGGAAAATAGTAATTGGTTAAACTCACGAGAGAGCTGAAACCCCACACTCTATTGTTTTATTCTTTAGCAAATGCAGAAAGAATTGGGTAAAAAAGAGCTGCAGCGCCATTCATAAGTCATCATTATCACCCTGAGTACCAGAAGGGACTGCCTTCATGTCTGGGCCCCTACAGTCACAGGCAATTATATCAAAAGTTAAGACCCACCTAAATTAAGGCACTCGGTTGATGTATCTGTCTTTCCCTGAGGGATCAATGTAGCCCACATCAGACACAGCAACCCCACCCCGAAGATGCCTGGTTTGACAGGAAGGCTCCTAATGCAAACACCGAGTTATTCAACAACAAAGCCAAGCCTTTGCCCACACAACATCCACAGAAACACACCAAGCATAGGTCGTAAATCACTCCTCTAGACAGTATAACAATGCTAAGACCTTCAGTACCTAAAACCACATGAGGTAAAATCTACACTGGGCCTCAGATAAAAAACAGGGCAGAGTAAGGGCATGGCCAGTGTTGTAAATCCCCTGTAAGGGAGGGAAATATCTTGTGAGAATGCCTCAATGGCAACTTTAAAAAACCCACCGTATCTTTCAAAAAAGCTTTGTCATCCCTGCTAATATCAGCCAGGGAAAATTCTTTCCCAACCCTGAATCTGAGAGAGTCTCAGAGTCCCTGACACATCAGCCTGCTCTGCTAAAGATGCAGTCTCCAGTCAATTAGTTAATCCAGTTAATGAGCGATGCACTGAAAATTTAAGGATTGGATGCCTCCTCCCCAGAAGTGTTCAAGGCCAGGTTGGATGGGGCATTGAGCAACCTGATCTAGCAGGAGATGTCCCTGCGACAGCAGGGGTGTTAGAACTAGGTTATCTTTAAGGTCCCTTTTGACTTAAACCATTGTATGATTGTGTCACTACAGTACCCAGAGGGTTTGCTTTTCTCCCTGTGGTGATACTGTCTGCAGCCTTGCACAGCCTTCATGTCTGAGCCTAAATCTGTTCCTGTTTATCTTGTGTATTTTTCAAGGCCAGATATATATCTTACAATAAGTTTGCACATTGATGAGCATGACCAGGCTTGGTGCAACTGTAACGTGTATTTGCTAGGTGTTTAGTAAAAATTCCCAGTCTTCAGCAGGGAACTGTGCAGCAAAATTGCTCCTTAAAATCTCCTAGTTCCTACTAAAATCTGAAGCAAGAAGAAAGGATGTCAGGGATTACCTCAGATGCTACACCAGCTCACCAAATACTGACATAAGAATATTTCTAAAAAGGAATTCCCATCATGGATAAGCCAGGAAATGACTTAAAATTTCTTTCCCATTTCCAAGATATCTGGGAGCGAATGAGCTCCCCCAATTTACATGTCAAGAAGTTATGTGTTTATATTTGAGGTATGTTCAGACTCAAGACTCTGTTTAGAGTGGACCAGGAACTTTGAGCAGATGAGTAATTTCATCATGAAATAGGCAACTGAAATCAGACATAGACAGGTTTTAAATAGTTATAATTAGAGAAGATGAACTTCTGGGTATGATGTGTGAGGGTACCAGCAGATCTCTGTTTCCTGAGTGATCTCTCCATCTTTCTGATACAGACTCTGTTGCATGCAGCTCCTTGGATGTGTGTTTTTGTTCTTTTCCAGATGAGGATTAAAGTCTCACTAACTTTATCTGGTTTTGTGAACTTTAAAGAACCACAAGAATTTTCTGTTAAAAATAGTTTTTCCTATGTTTGGTAAAAATTCCTCTCTCTAACCATTTCTTTTTCACTTGTAAACCTGCTCACCCTCAAATGATGGCAGGTCAACATGTAAGCAGCTGATACAAAAAATTTCTAAGGATCTTTTGTAATAAAAGTCAGTATAGTAAATAGGATAACAGTCCTTATGGCTGTAGATCTAAGCAATACAATATCAGATTCTTCAAAGGGACAGTATTCAGCCTTATTGTAAATCATTCTTGCTGATGATCAGTCTATTGATGTTTGCATTGTGCTATCAGGTCACTGTGCAATCAGACACTCCTCATGTATTTACAAATCCCTAATGGACTTTGCCACTGTTCGGCATTTAAATGGCTCAGTCTAGCAGGTTATAACCACAAGTATTTGCTGTGATGGCAAAGATGGGAAGCAATGCAATTTATAGGCTAGTATAGTATAAGTTTCCTCTCACCATAGGCCAGAAAATAACAAGTACTATAATGATCTCTGCATCTTGTGTGAGGCCTAGAGAAATGAATTAACTTGCCTGTCAAGTAAGGAGTAATGCTTATCACTTCCACTACCTTTCTCTACTAGATTTCCCCCCTTTTATTCTGTATATTTTACACCTACCTGTACATAGATAAACATTATTTTTAATATTAAACCAACTATGCAGTAACATCCAGTTAGTCCTGCTCAACAATTTAAAACTAACATACAAGATGAATTCCTTGTATATGTATTGTAGGTCTAGCACTCAAACCAGGACAAATTAAGATATATCAGATTTATATTTTGGTGTTAAAGCAGCTCTCTTTAGGTTTCTAAGCTTAAGCATTGTTGTTACCTGGGAGAACATAATATGATAGTCTGGTTCCCCAGTTTAAGAATATTGAGGGTTTACATGCCTGTTAGAGACCTGTTGTTAATATCTCCTCACGAATCTATAGCTCCATATAAATATATGTAAGTACCAGGGAATAAAAGGTGTCTGCCCAGAGGAAATGGAGATCTATAATTTAGAGTAAGTCGGTGTTGGAAAGGAAGGTTGAGCTGTAGGAAAAATATGGCAATTGTGCAGGAAAAGAGAAATTAACGGAAAAAATTTGAAGGACAAGGAAGCTCCAAAGTTGTGCAGAGCTTTGAAGGTTAGGACAATGGGGCTTAACTTAAATCACAAGCAAGGCTTCCCTATCTACTGATTAGAAGCAGTTAAAAAACCCCAACTAATATTTGTGTGAAGTCCATTCTACAAAGGCAAAAAAGATTAGATTAAATAACAGGAGTGACAAAGAAATTCCAGACTTAATCTATTCAGGAGTGCAAGGTTTATTCGAATAAAATCTATTTATCACAGATAGCTGAAGTAGCAGTTGAAAGTGATTATGGTGACACTGGCTTCTTCCTTTCCCTGTCTCCCACCCTGCTGATAGTTACACATAGCTCTGGTCCAGGCAGTGCAATTCATACTATAATCAATGAGATTTGGTGCCGTGTAGAATTTTCTAACTTGTGCTCATTTGAACTGTTCTCCATTGTGAGTGGGAATAGCATCTTTACACCTCTGGGATACAACAAATGAAATTATATAGGTCCCAAGACAAGTGCTAACCATGACTTATGAGCTTGCAAGGATGCTACACTAGAGGTTACTATTCAGCTTTAATAAATTCCTTCTCTTAATAAAAAAAAAGTCAAGTCATGAATAAACTACCACAAATTTAAGATTTCTTTAAGTGAAAAGAAGGCAACTACAGATGGACTTAGTCTTTCTTCCTCACTGAAATCCCATTGAGAGGGATCCCCCAAGATACCTGCTTTGGGTGCCAAATCTGCATACAAACTGTGAAATATTCAAGGCAGTTCTGCATCCCTCTTTGAATGAAATCCTGTGCGATTTATTCTTCAGCTGCAATAACTGCCCAATTTCCTGCTCCACACCCTGCCTGAGCACTGAAGATAAAGAGAGAGTTCCCATTGGTTCCAAGCTGACAGAGGAAAATAGATTTAGGAGTCCTGACCTATGTGTTTATCATTTGGGGTTGATTTCTTGGACACTGTAGTAAAGATTCAAATGACAAGAGCAAACAGAGAGTATGACCTCAGAAAAGTCCTGTATTATGATTACTTCTCATTTTTCATTAGCCTAGTTCAGAAGTGAAAAGTGCACCAAGGCAAGAAAAATGTGCATTTAAAGCACTTTGGAAGTCATTATATGTCATTTCATGGAGGAGGAGGAAGATTGCATCGAAGTCAACCTCACTAACCCAAACAACTTCCTACGTTTGAAGAATTTTGCTCTTAGTCCTATCTTCTCTAATGCCTGAAGTTTAATCATGCCCTATCATGATTACTCATTCTATATCAGTAACACTCAAAGAGTTAGACCATGTTTGTTCAAATCTATAACTTTATTTATTTTTTCTTATCGCACCTGGCTCAAAAACCATTGAACTCCACACAAAGCGAACCAGTTCCATATTTTCTGTGGCATATAATTATTATTCCACATATAATTTCATTTACTATTCCAGATGTATTTTACAATGTGTATAATTATATACAAATAAAAATCCAGTTGGATCAATACCAAAATCATATTTTCCACTTAACCATACCAATAATTCTCCTTTGTTTTCTCTACCTATGTCAATGAATATCTGAAAAAAAAGCAATTAATGCAATGCTGTTGTGGAACTAAAGAAGTAAATTAACTTCCAAAGCTAGGGAATATTCAGTGACAATGTGATTTTAGGAACTGAATAAATAAGCCATTGTCATTTAAAAGTTGAGCTTAGTCATATGAAGCTTGACAAGCCCTGTCAATAACCTCTTCTAATAACTACCTACTTCTATGAGAATATGATGATCATAGAAAGGTGGTGATAAATAACAGCCTTTTTCACTGCAATGCCATTACTCACTCATATTTATATCATGCCATTTACTGAACTGTGCATATTTATAGGCTCTCTGGAAAAGTCTGATAAGGACAGTGATTGGTGGTGGGCTATGCTCCAAATGGCTGGTGCTCAAACTTCCTTTCCCCATTGATGCCAGCTTTCAGTGAAGTCAGAGAAGAGAGCTCCACATCCTTCAGCAGCTCATTTTCTGCTCTCTCCTTCAGTGACTTGGCAGCGGGTGTGAAAGGAATGCAGTCACACTCTTGTGCGCTGCCCTTCGGCTTTATTATTTACTTTACACTCTTCTACCTGAATGCATCAGAAAAGTCTCTTTTTAAGACTTTTCCCTCCCTGCCTGCTTTTAGCAGGAGCCTGCTGTGTGGCAGTGCTCTCTAATTTAAGCTGGTGGGAGGGCATGCTTGATGGTTTCACCAGGTGCTGGGCTGGAAGGGTCTCCTCATTGCCATGTTCTGAAAAGCTTCATTATTTTTTCCCCCTTTTTCCAGTGCCCACTCCCCTTGCCTGCAGAATGACAATTCTTTAATTGCAGCCCAGGCTTAACCCAAATTCTTCCTGAAAGCATTTTTAGCCAGTTCCAGAGTGAGTTTTCAGTTATGAGGGCTGAATGGTAGCTTCAACGGCACATATATATCCAGCTTAGCAAAACAGATCTATAAAAGAGTTAAGAAAGGGCTTTGTTGTGCTTTCAAAGCTTCACTATAAAATCTCAACTTCTGCTAGTGCCACAGGAATGATGGCTAATATGGAGAACAAGAGGTAATTATCAGGAATTAACTCATTATAACTTCAGCATAAGGATATTGTGGAGGGCCTACTGAAAGTGAACAGCAGAGAACTAGCTCAAAACTTATGGCAGAGGTGCCAAACTTTGGAAAGCTGGCCCAAGAGCTGAAACAAAAGCCGTGCTGGCATTATGCTCTGCTGATAATGTCCTTCCATCAGTTGTGTGGCCCTGAAACAACCTCATCAGACGGTCGTTTGTCAAAAACAAATTTAGAGCAATCTACCATATGTAATTTACAGCCATGGCTTGACAACATACTGCAGTTATCCCCAGCAGACACAACTGTTTACATTTTATACCCATAATTGGGTCTGGTTCAGTAACATTTTTCATTGGTGTGTCTGCCAAAATTATTAAGCTATTAGTACACGCTGAATCCATGCCAAGCAAAATATTTGCCAATAAAAATGGCCTTATCTGTATAAATGCCAAAAAAGTTTGTGTTTTTTGGGAAGTGTGTGTATTTTTAAGGCTCTACTCCATATAGATCTATGTGTATGTGAATGTTTAACAAAGTCATGACTTGACATTGATGTAGCATATTAGATCAAGATAGCTCAGTGTGGCCCATGGGGTCATGTCTTGTCTGCCACATTTTCTTCTGTTGCCACAGAGAAGACATATAGCATCCAGCAGTACAGCCAATGGAGGCATCTTCTTCCTAAATCACTTCCTAGCAAGATGTGGAGTACTAGCCATCATATCCATATTGAACTTGTGGGGGAGAGTGGTCCTCAAGCAGGCATTCAGCCCCCAGCATGCAACTCTCAGCCTACGCTTTAAACATGAACCCACAACACTAGGCAGTTCAGATCATCACAGCCGCTCTGGCATCCATCCTTCTGTCCAACTCCCCAAGATAGGTATTTAAATTTATATCCAATCTTCACTACCTACTTGGAACTACAGAAGCTCAGCTAGTTGCATATTTTTTTTTAACACATAGTTTTGAAAATCTTAGTGTGTGTTGGTTTTGCGGCTGGTCACAGGGATCAACAGAAAAAGAGCAATTTTATTACTGGAAGTTAGACATTTTTCCAGCACTATCTACAGCTTCAACAACGATTCAGGAAAATGTTTTCTCAAAACCTCTTACCCACACTGCATCTCAGCTTCCCCAGCTGAAGAGGTGGTGTTCTATGTTATTTAAAAATGCCTCTTTTTAAATCTTGTGGAGAAGAAAATAGTTTGTAAGTGGCAACTCTTCAGGAAAATTTTCTCCCACCTCCTCAGGAAACAGGTTTTTTGCTGCAATATTCTCAGCTCTTCTTATTGAGACCATCAAAATGTTCCTCAAACTCTCCAACTCCTCAAGCTCTCTCGTTCCCCATAGTCCATCCATGGGAAGCAAAGAATGACTTGAACTCCCTCAAACTTAAATAGGAGTCAATGTGTCTTAAATTTATGGGGAACAGGGCTGATTATTAGTATTGAGCCCTTGTGAGGTTAAAGAGCAATGCTGAGATAAAGAACAAAGGCACAAGCTTTGCTCTTCAAAGTAATTGGACATCAAAGATGGACATTTGTATTTATTTTGTAAATACGTAATCAACATAAGAAAGGTAGACTACAGAGCCCGCAAATCTACATGACACAATGATAACATCAGACCTCAGTTCAAATAATGAAAAGGGTGCAAATTTTCCACCCACATTAAAATGTCTGCAGTGTAGCTACCTACACAGGGTTTACAGGTCAAATTCATCTTATTCCAATGTACATATATAAAATACATCAGCTAAAGAGTGCCACAGAAGTCTCTTTTCCTTCATTGACTATAGATGAAGTCCAGGGTGACTAGTTAAAATGTGTATGTCTGTACTGCAGAGAGCTAAAAAATAAGGCAAGAAAATTCTACCTCTATGAATCACCAAGCGCTTTTTGAAATCTGCTGAATTCCTTGGGTACCAAAACTTTGATGGGTCTTGTAAGCGTTCAAGAAGCCCACGGGAGTTACTCAAAGTCTGTAAAGATCAATGTACCAGTATTTTATTATTTGATTAAACTGAAAAAACATACTCAGTTTAACACCTCCAGATCATGTGTTTCCCTGGGATGAACATACAAATGTATGAAATACAAGACTTCAAAACCAAGTTTAATTCCTCTGTGTTTTTAAAGAGCATGCTGAGAAAAGCACAGGTTTCATATCATCACATTCTGGTATTTTTACTGCTTTTTGTTTGCTTTTAGTCTCCTTTTTAAGATAATCTACACTGAGTTGTGCCAATTCTCCACTCTTTGGATGACATCCTCTTAAAATTATCAGGCATGAAAGGATAACAAGTGAGCTTTGATCTCACCTTCTCTACATTTAAAATAGAGCCTTTATCTTAATCTTTTCAAGTTGTGTTTCCTGCTATGATTAATACACCCATTAGCCATCGCTTATTTATACTTTTTTCAATCTATCAACATGCAGAACTCATGAAGAAGACTTCAGGTTAATTTTAAATGATTTTTCCATATGGTAACCAAGAGACGGCATTCCTTCAGTGCTGGCTGTGCAGCTGCACAGCATAAGGTGGTGGACTTTGACTTGGGGAAGGCAAAGAACGCTTGGACTTGATGATCTTAAGGATCTTTTCCTACCTAAATGATTCTATTATTCCACAAAGATGCCAAGGCGATGTTCACACCAGCATTACCTTTGGGCAATGCAACATTCAGCTTCATCTCACCTAACCTGGCTGACATGTCTAGGTAAGAAGGTAGTTTAGCCTGATTTTCCTCCACTAATCCGTGCAGACAGAATGGAAGCTCCTGCGGGTGGTTTCCTCATTAAGACCCATGCATCTCCTCTGGAGGTGTCTATATCTGAAGAAAGCCCAGGGGAAGCAAGAAATGGGATTCATCTCATGAGACAGCTGCCTCTTGTTAGTTTTCTAGACTCTCTTTATGTATAGAAGATAGAAACTTACACTTTCGTGCTCAATTTAGCCTCCCTGTTTTATATGTTCATGGAAGATGAGAGGAACTGGCCATTTAAAATGCCTTTTTCTTTCTGAGGTTTACAGGAGACACTTAGGGGGTTTTAGGTGAGATGAACACTACCTCAAACAGGATTAGGTGGGGCGATTCCAGGCTGTAACTCTTCTATTCATTATTTTGCTGTATTGTGAAAATGGAAATTCATTGTTTCTTCTAATCATAACAAGGGTTATAAAATCCTATTAAAAATGGTTATAACATTTCTATGAAAAAAAGAAACATGGGGCAGTTTTGCTGGAAGGTATTTCTCTGGCATTGCTCTCCTATGCGTTACATCCCTACTCCTGAACACGTCCCTCTCCTCTTGCTTGGCTCCCAGGGGCTGTGCAGCTGCTGTGAGAAAGAAGACACCATCCTCCATTCAAGGGATGACAATCCCTTATCACTTCTACCTTTCCACCCTGACAACTGCTGACCATGAAGGGAGCAAAACTCAGACAGGAGCTGCTTTTTTTTTTTTTTAATCATCAGTAGACAGTAAAGCCCTCCACCTGCTATTGTGCAGCTGATTTTCTAATCTCTGGTGCCAGCATGGCTGCTGGGAGCCGACCCTCAAGCAAGAGAAAGTGGAGTCAGGCATGTATGGGGCAGGATGGTTGTGCTGATGTGATGTGACACGCACATGTCTCTACCACACCAGTAGAGATACCCCCATTTTTTAATTACTGTGCAAAATTTGTTACTTCACCCATGGGCAGCATCTCTGGACTGTGTTCAGCATGCTGGTAGAGAAGCTGGGGTCAAAATTATTTCACTTGATTTTCTGTGGAAATACATGGTCAGGGAGTTCTATTTTAATGTTGTCTCCCGCTATTGGTGGGACTGATAAAGGAAACAGAATGGGATCCTGCCTCTGGCTCTGGAACCAGTGATAATCTGATAATGGGTGCTATTTATTAGGTGCTTTTCCATGTGTTTTCTTTGATTTAGAGCCCAGGCCCTAATTACCAATTTGTTCACATTATCAGCAAAACAGTTTGCAAGGTGTTTTGGAGACCAAGCAAGGAAATGTTTCCACACCCCTCTGCAGTTCTTATTTTACTGTCCAGAGCTCATTTGTCTGTAGCACATTCAGGTGACAAAGCTGAGAAAAGTCACCTTCAGCTTACATGCAATGCCAGGCATTAAATGGACTCAGAAGGTGCTGCACATCCACTGCGTTTTTATGATTACCAGGGGCTTCTGCTCTCCTAAAAATTAAGCCTGAAATATTGTGACAGCCACCACTGGCGACTGAGGGAGGGGTGGCTGGAGCTGATCGTTTGAGTATCAAAAGAGAAGGTAAAGAGTGAGCACTGTGGGGGCATCAGCAGTTAGATCATTTTACAGTTGAAAGTGGTGAGATAGGTGCTTAACTTCAGACATCAGCTGGAAGATGACCTCCATTTTCACCTGTAGAATAGGTTTAATTAGCACAATACATTTGTTTTACCAATGGTTTTGGGCACTTCAGGTTCCTTAGGAAATAGGAAATACTCCAGCAGTGATGGAGGGTCTGTGGGCACAGGTGCATCCTGCAGTATCCAACATGCATCCAATCCATATAGGACACTAATGCCAGTTTAGAGAAGAAAACAAAGTCCTGAACAGATATTTTTCTGAATTAGGAAACACTATAAGTGTATAGTGGAGTTTGAAAGAATTTCAAATAAGGCATCCAACAAAATTTTATTTGGTTTGGTTATAAAGATCCCAAGGAACCTTTAATGGGAAATAAAATGTTGAGGCTATCCCTGGACTTAATTATAAACTTGTTCATTTTTTAAATGTAATATTCTGACTTACCTAAAGCTGTCATTTGCACATGTGATTCTTTTAAGAAAAGGTGATTTTCCTATGTGTGTGTTCTATAGCCCTCCCAACACAGGTCCATTTTAATAATGAGCGCAACTGCATGTGTCAAGATATTGGGATGAACTCTAAGGATCACCTAATGTGTCTATTTGTAAAGCACCCTTTGGTTGGTTAAATGGTTATAGATGAGGACAGATGTTTCAGATTCTAGGATATGACCCATGAAGCCAAGTCTAGCTCAGAAAAAAAAAAAAAAAAGTAGCCAGTGATGGGTGTACAGGTTTTAGCTGGGATAGAGTTTAATTTCTCCATAGTAGATGGTACAGTGCTATGCTTGTCTTCCCAAGTAACCATTATGCATGATGGAGACATGATTTCATGGGGATGGTTAAACATCTGCATGCTGATGGGAAGCAGTGAACAAATTTCTTGTTTCACTTTGCTTGTGCCCGTGGCTTTTGCTTTGTCTGTTAAACTGTCTTTATCTCAACCCATGAGCTTTTGCAGTTGTGCCCTTCCAATTCTCTCCTCCATCCCAGCCTGGGGGGAGCGAGTTAGCGGTTGTGTAAGGGCTAGCTGCCTACCAGGGCTAAACCATGACAATGGGGCAACCTCAAAAATGCCATGGTTCAAAATAACAGTAATTTCAGCCTTGAAAAGCCATGAGGACACAGAACTTTGTCTTATGGTCAGGCACATAGTCACTGGGAAAGTAAAGGGATTTTAGCCCTTTCCTCCAGTTAACATAACCGATGACACTTGTCATCTGATGTCCTTACCTACAAACCTGTTCCCATTATTGCTTACTGAGATATACCTTGCTTTGGGTTCTTATTATATGTATATGCACATACATATCTGCTGACAGGAAGGGGAACTTCTGAAGTGCGGAGTATCATAGAGTAACTTGGTTTGGAAGGAACCTTTGGAAGACATCTAGTCCAACTTCCTGCGCAAAGCAAGGCCAAGTTTGAAGTTGGATGTAGTTGAAGAATTTGATCAAGTAGCTCAAGCCAAGCCAGTTTTTCATATCTCCAAGGCTAGAGTTTCCTCTTGCGCTAGTGTTTGACTAAATTCATTGTGAAAATTATTTTCCTAATCTCTTAACAAAATTTCCCTGTTGCAATGTGGACCAGAACAAACCTTGGGAGACTTCCATTTATTTCCTTAAATGTCTTACTCTATGACACTGTGAGACTACAAATCTCCCTCAGATCACATTCTCCACTGACAAAATAGAAATAACTTTCCTTAACAGATGCACTTTTCTGTCCATTTCCTCTCTATAGAACAAAAGTACTTGAGGATGGGAAGTCCAGCATTTAGTGCAAAGGGTTTCTGATATAATTCATGCTACCAAATAATTCCATACTAAAAATGGAATTTAAAAATTCCATACTAAAAATTGAATGGATCATGGTGATGAGAAATATGTGACAGAAGCATCATTAGATGCTTCTGTTTCCAAGGAATTTGGCTATTGAAAACCTTCAGAAATTTAATAGTACATTCAAATCCACACGGAAAATGCTCCTTTTTTTTGAGAAAAGGTTTTAGGTATATTTTTAGTAAAATCTAGTTTCCATATCAGATAAAAGGCCCTCAGAAATCATTCATGTCTCCATGCTGGTATAACTTCAAAATGCCACACACGAAGCACTCCAACATCATTAACTGGTGAGCAGTGTTGATTTTCATGCTGCAAATTTGATTGAAAACAGGAGTTTATCAGTGAAATGCTGAAATAGCCTTGAATATAGGGAAGTGAATGAGTATAATTGCTGACGGGTTCTTTTTATTATCAAGGAGTCTTGATTATAGCTTCATAGACTTAAATTATGGCAAATCTAGGACAAGATCAATTTAGTATCTAAGCAAATATTTATATGAAGCTGAAGATTGGCATATATTGATCTGCTTATAAAGAACATAATTCTGCTTGCAAAATGCATTGACATTGAACAGTGCTCTTTCCACTGTGCGCTTCCTCAACAGCAAGGAGCTACAAGTCATGAAGAAAAAAAACCAACATAATTTGCGAAGTCAGAGGGCTCATCCCTGTCAAATGAAGCTGTGAACCCAAGCCAGTGGTTAAGGACCACCCTTTAGAGGGAGACTAATTAATTCCAGGGTATGTATTCTAGATAAATTGATAACCAGCTCATGTAGTAAGTTAGAAATCTTACTTGAAGAAAAAGAAAGCATTCAGAGTATCTATCAGAGCCTAATTTGTCAAGTTGGCAATTGTCCATGAGTAACATTAACCAGAGCAGAGCATCAGCTGCAACACCCTGAGTCTTCCAGCATTCATGAGAGGTCGTCTTGATATAAAGTAGAAGGAGCATTTCTAACTTGTGGGACGAAGAAGGATCCTTGTGAAATGATGACCCTCCCCAACAAAGGGTGCTTTTGTTGAAGGAAAAGGCGGGTGTGGGGGCAGGGAAGAGAAGAGGCCAGATTACCTTTTGTTGCTTTTGACAGCTGAAAAGGCCCTGGTGAATAATTACCCTTAAAACTAACAAACAAGGAGAAAGAAAAAAAATGTAGAAAAGAGAAGAAAAAAACCCCCTTGACCTCTCCCTGTACAGAATAGCTCCCTTTGAAAAAAAACCAAAATTAAAATAACTTGTAAGGGAAAAAAATAACTTAATTTGACTTTCCTTTCTGCTTTTGGCAAGTGTAAACTCATACACACATGTATTTATACAATGTGAATGCTCCTACTGTCACATTCATCTTAAACTTTTCTAGGCTTAATCCATTCAGCAGCAAATCTTATGCAAAATGCAATAAAAAATCAAGGGAAGCTACAGCAGCGAAAAGCACACCCTTGGTTGAAGGCCCCATTGTTTTAGTCACAAAAGAAAGATTCCTGGAGAGCAGTAGTTGTCATCTGTTTTGCATACGCTTTATTTTCCTCTTAATTGGCATTATGTGAAAACTTACCTAGAAGGCCATGGGAACCAAAAGGCATCCTTTGCCTCTTCTTTCTTTGAACAAGCAGAACCCAATTAAAGCACAATTATCTCTCATTTACTATTAGCATCCTCATCTAATAGACACAGAGAGGAGAAGCATTATTAGTCCAAGAGCAGCTACCTTATCTTACAAAAATTCTAAAGATCATAAAGAAAATAAAGGAGGCACAAGTAGTCCAGGCTTTGATGAGCTGAAGAGTAGTGGTTTTGATCTGGATTTCCAGATTGTTTTCTAAATACTTTTATTTTCACCAGGGCATAACTGACCTAAGATTCAAAATGCACTTGTGGAGTTTGGATGCACGCCTGGAAAAATAAAGGAGATGGCCAAAGAAGAGGAAAAAAAAGACACAGGTGTCTTCCCAGAAAGCTCAAGCTGTCTCAGAAAGCCATGAACTTGACAATTCTACTGCAGTTCTTCTGGCATGACTGTGTACTGGTTTCAGCTGAGGTAGTGGGTATTTTTCTTCATAGTAGCCTGTATGGAGCTATGTTTTGGATTTGTGATGAAAATGCTGTTAATAATACAGGGATATTCTTGTTATTGCTGAGCAGTGTTTACACAGGGTCAAGGTCTTTTCTGCCTCTCGCATCACTCTACCAGCAAGTAGGCTGTGGGTGCACAAGATGTTGGGGGTGGGACACAGCTAGGTCAGCTGAGCCCAGCTGATCAAAGGGATATTCCAGGCCATATGAAGTCATACTTAGCATAGAAAGCTCAGAGAAGAGGAAGGAACATGGTGAGTGATGGCCTTTGTCTTCTAACCATTAGGTGTGATGGAGCCCTGCTTTCCTGGAGATGGCTGAACATCTGCCTGCTGATGGGAAGTGGTGAATGAATTCCTTGGTTTGTTTTGCTTGTGTGCGCACCTTTTGCTTTACCTATCAAACTGTCTTTATCCCAACCCATGAGTTTTTTCACTTTTGTTCTTCCAATTCTCTCCCCCATCCCACCAGGGGAAAGTGAGTGAGCGGCTGTGTGGACCTTAGTTGCCAGCTGGGGTTAAACCATAACACTATGGAAAAACATCTCAGGGGAAATAAAAAGAGTCCTTTTCACACTGGGGCACAAAGTCAGCTCCCCAATCCATATCCTGCTGCTGAATATTACAAAGCTACAGCCAACACGTTAGTTCCTGCAACCCCTACATCCACATGGAGCTTTAGCACTCCAAGATGGTCGTGACTTGGAGAGGATTCCAAAGACATTGCCCTTAGGGTTATATTCCTGTTTTTTCTGATGCAATCTTTGAGGTGTCCTTGAAGAATGAATGCCCACTGGTGATCCCAGTCACGTATGTGCCTGGTTATTGCAGACTTCAAAGTTAGCTCTGCATACCTTCCATATCAGAAGCCATCCCCAAGTTAGCAAACATTTACACTACCACTCATTCTGTCTCATCAGCAGCTACTAAGAATATGCATGTATCAGGAAACGTCATGCATTTTATCACTTCAGCAAGTCATACCATCACAAAGCAGTACCTGTCCCAGTTGTATCCCTCAGTTTTCCCCCTGGATGTAACCACAGGCTTTAAAAAACTGAGCAAGGAAACAAACAAGCTGCCTTTTTTTTTTTTCCTTTGGTATATTGGACTGATGTATTTTCAACCTGTGGCAGGTCCAGCTAACATATTGTGGTGAAGAAGAATCCAGTCTGCCAACACAGACAGGAGAAAACTCCTCACAGAGGTGCCCCAGAGGTGCCCATCTGCTGCCCCAGTACTTGTCAGCAAATCTCAATGTTAACATTTATATATGCTCAGTTCTACACTTATTGCATGGGCTTGCTAATTGAGTTATTTCCAAAGCAAGTTAACAGAGTAATGCCTGGTAGGACGGCTTTTAGGACACCATCAGCTCTTTCACCTCCCACATCAGATCTCCTGCCTGCTTTCTTCACTGGACAGCTCACTGCTGCAGCTAAACAATTCTCCTGCCCAAATAGAAAACAATGTCACTACATATTGTGATTTTTGCTTTTGTCATTGCATACATACTTCTTCTGCTTTTGCCGTGTCTGGCCAGTGCAATGGGAGGGAGAAAGACAACGTCCTCTCTCCAAGAACCACCTGGATCAGAGGTGGTTGCTGCTGACTCTAAATAAGCAGGGCAATTGCAAACAGGGAAAACAATCCCACCAGCACACCTGCCAATAGATTTATTGTCAGATTTTTTGGAGCTTCTGATGGTGAGGTAAGCGTGCTAACAGATCACCAAGGAAATGGTAAGGAATTGGTTAAAGAGATCAGAAGAGTTTCAAACAAGGGGGAGCAATGAGGAAATTATGCCACTGCATTTAACTACAAAAATACAACATTTCCTCTCTGTGCCCTCCCGTCATGCAACACCCAGAGGCTGCTCTGAGAGCAATGGAGTAGGATGAGCAAATCCCTGTCTCCCAGCACAAAGATGAAACCTGCAGGGAGACAGCTGCGGTGAAAAGGATTGAAATTAATGTCAAGCAATAGATGAGATTCTGGTTGAGATTTTGATGAGATTTATTGCTGAAAATGTTTTCCCTGGCAAATGTCACACCATTAAAATCCAAAAAAACCCAATAGAATTAAGAAAATAAAGCGAAACTCAGAGATATCGTGTAGATAAATGACAGGTTGAAACCCAGTCCTCAGACTTTCAGGGTCATGGATGGCCTCCTTTGTAAGTGAGTGTGGAGATGCACTTAAAAGTCCTTCAAAGGCCATCACCTATGACTGCAGAGCACACATTTTACAGAGGGGTAGGACAGGTCACCAGAATCCTTTGCAGCGTGGCTGACTAACTGGGAACATCATCTGGAGCAAATTCTGCAGCTGAGCACTTCCCAGCACAGCTGCAGCATTTTTACACCTGGCCTAATACAGGTAAATTAAGATCCTGTAAAAATAAACAGAATATTCTGCATTTGCCTGTTGAAGAAGCTTCTTAGGGAGCCTCTCCAGTTCTGTCCTTGATGGGACTGCCAGAAGAACCACTGCTTAGCGCCCGGTAATTACACTTAAAAGTACTGGTTCACAGAATCACAGAATTGCAGAATAGTAAGGGTTGGACATTCCCACAGACAGCAAAAATTGAGGATTGCAGATGAATTGTTTGTTTGCCTTGAACAGGGTAGCAAATCTGCACGAGGCTGGCCAAGCTAATTTTTACTTTCCCAAAAGGACTGAATGCTCTGTAGATCTGAGTGCACGCCTTAGGTACTCACCCACCTTCCCCTTCCCACAAGCACCTTAAATTTAGAAATCCCTGGAGAAAACAAATTGCTTCCATGATTCAGGGACAAACAAACCTCCTTAAGCCAGATGTCCATCTCCAAAAAACATTTATCTAGCCTTCAGATTCTCTATACTTGGGCAGCTGTTCTTACAGGCAGTTTTATTTCTTGTTTCAGCTAGAGTCAGAAGATCCATTCAAAGGCTGCCACGTACTGTTACTTCTCTTTTCTGATCTTAGCTGTTATTCAGAGGTGCTGATCTCTGTATTAAAATCTAATGTACTTATCTTTCCCAACAAGGCCACATTAGATTAATATACTGCTAATACTAAGTGTTCAGGATAGTGCTTTCAGCTGAGTCAGACTGTCCATTCCTGCTAACAGGTTAAATGTGATGAAATAAAGAACTTGCTGCTTTGCCTAGACCAGATAAGAATCATATCTGCTTGGCATTTAGTGCAAAAAAATAAACTAGACTTAATTTAGGAATACAGTGAAAAAGGTGACTGCTTATTTCAAAGGCACATAAACCTTACCAGATTTATGATTCCATTATTATCATTGGTACTCCTATGCTGTTATTAGAAAATGGAGTCAGGGGAAGGATTGTACCTGTTGAAGTATATTTTAAATTGCCTTCCTCATTTAAGCCTGTCCTTCATGTTAGGACTTAATAGGATTCCTCACAGGAGCTAAACACATGCTGAACACTTTTGCAGCAGCAGTACTCAAGGGTGCTTTCTTGTACCAGGTGAAGACAGATTGTACAACTCACTTTCATTTATTTTTCCATACGTCTGTGTTTTGGGTTATCCTGTTGAACTAGAGATGAATGCCCCTACTCACCTTCCTCTTTGTTTTGCCTTATGATATGCAGTGGCTTTTTAACTCCAGTGAGAAATCATATAAAAACCCAAACTTCCCCAGCAGCAGTCAAGGACAGAGTCATACACAGCTGAAAAATTTGCATTAAAATTAGATGAAAAAGCTCTGCTTTTTCATATGGAAACATTTTGTGCTCTCCTACAGATTGGAAACTGATGCTTAAGTGCCCCAAAGCAAATTTCTCTCTTCTTCTTCCCACTGTCCTCCCCACCCTATTAGTCAATGTCTAATTAGAATCTGTAAATTAAAACAAGTCTAGCCTGGGACAGCCAGAGTGTTTGAAAGCTTTACCATGAACAAAATGAGTTTACCTCAGCCAACAAAAACAAGAAAAAGCAAACTGGGATTAAAATCCCTGGATGCATAGTTCCCACTGGAACCCATTTCATGGTGAAGTCAGCTCTCTGTACCGTGGCTGTGGGTGACAAACCAGGACTTGCACAGAGTCTCTAAGGATGAGCTATACACCATGGGCTGTGCTGCTCAACCAGAGCTGTGAAGTAAGGAGTGTTGAGGAGCTTTGGTTACGTTACAGTGGGATTCAGCCTTGCTCTGGGACAATGCTACAGTGCTAACAGGAGCTACACATCTACTGCAAGGGGGAAAGATAGAATCATAGAATGGTTTGGGTCAGAAAAGACCTTCAAAAGGCATCTAGTCCAACCACTCTGCAGTGAGCAGGAACACCTTCAACTAGATCAGGTTGCTCAGAGCCCCATCCAACATCACCTGGAATGTTTTGAGGGATGGAGCATCTACCTCCTCTTTGGGCATCACATGCCAGTGTTTCACAACTCTCAATGTAAAAAATTTCTTCCTTCTATCTGGTCTAAATCTACCCTCTAGTAGTTTAAAACCATTACCCCTTGTCCTGCTGCTACAGGCCCTGCTAAAAATATATGCAATGATTGAGAGGGAACAGAGGATACAACAGCTGCCACTGTGGTATCTGTACTGTCCAGTGTCACAGGCTGTGACTATAGCACTTTTGATGTACCATCTGTGCTGGCCTCATGCTTGACACTGTTACATCTGCCTATAACGTACCTTGTGAGATAAAGCAGAGATACATAAGGAAACCCTGAAAGATGCTTGGTAAGGTCCTGAAAGCAGCAAAACTGTGCTAGAGCATCTGGATGAGTAAGCCCATTTGGGGAGATGGGTGGTATGTATAAAATGTGTTGCACTGTGCAGGCTGTGGGTAAAGCCTATGTCATTAATGCTCTCCAAATAGCATGTGGTTTTCAGAAGGAAAGTGCTAAGATATTTTGGTGTATTATTAAACTACAAGATTACGAGCAATAAGTATCCCCAGGGGAAGATTTCTCCGAGATACTCCATATCCTTAGCTAAAGGCAGTTCCACTGCTATGAAGTTACCCCTTCTTCCAAACACTGGGATGATGGTATCTTTGTTATGGCACTGCTGTTGTGTATCAGTTCTTTGGCAGGTGTGAGATCACATCTTCTACAAGCCGCAACAGGAGAAGCAAAACCTAAGCTGAAAATAGCTTTCTGCAGCAAAGCAGAAAAGAAAAGCAAAATCTGATGTGTCCAGGAAATACATCTGCAATTCACTCACAAATCTAAACAGGGGGAAAATGATTGACTGACAATGTACAAACAGTTCTCATATTAAACTTCTGATTTTGTACTAGTTTCTATGCCCACCTCTCCGTGCACCCCACAGCCAAGTTGCTAATTACATCCTTCCTATTGTTTTTGCCATCTTCTCCTCTGGCAACTAGTTAGAGAGGAGAGGATTATGGAAACAGATGCACTTGACAATAAAAATAAATAAGCAAATAAATAAATCAATAATGATTCTAGTAGTCACAAAGACAAGCCTGTTTCATTCTTCCTCCAGTATCTTGGGCCCATCTTCAAGGGTTATTCAAGAAAAATTATGATCTGGTGCCTCAGAGAAATAAGTATCTATTAATGCTTAATTAACACTGCATGACAGATTGATTTGAATAAATAGAACCTTTTAAATTAATGTCTCTCTGTATTGTGGGTTGAAACAAGATGCCTTATGGGAGAATGAGCAGCTCCCTGTCATTATATACCATCTCTATAGCTGTACTACCCAGAGGCTTTGAGTACATCACTAGCCCAACATGCTAGATGCTGTATAAATACACAGCTGGTAAAGATGCTTATCTTGGATTTGTAGTGTAAACAAGAAGATATGCCATGTAGATCCTGTGACAGGTAGATCAAGGCTAAGAAAACAGGGGACTTAAGGAAATTTGAAAAGATATACACATTATCAAGCAGAATCTAATTACCTGGACAAAGAGGATTTTTACAAAAACTTATTCCCAAAAGCTTATTCGTATGAAGTGTTGGTAAACATTGCAAAATAAGTAAGAGTTGTGTTATATGGTTTAACAGGAAAATAGATAGGAAAAGAGTGCACAGGTTGCAGCAGAATGGCATGAAAGCCAACAACAGGCAGTGTTTTCAAGCTGGGGAACCTAATGCCAGCCAGCTAGTGCTATCTTTCCTCATCTGAGTAAAAACAGTCTGATCAGCTATGAACCACAGTTTCTATTGAGAACTGCAAGTGTGCAGCACCTCTGAAAATCAGCCTGTTTCCTGAACAATGTTGGCTGCTCCAAAGCAAATACGTTGACTGAAAAGCACCCTGAGAAATACACTACCTACCCTGAGGCATTTTATTCCTTTTCATGAGACAGCAAAATAACAGCCCCTATTATTTGTATTGTTCATACCCATTTTCTGTGTACATTGCCTTTTGCCAGCTCAATTCAGCAGATCGCACTGGACCAGCCAGCACGGCATATCTGGGAGGCAGCTATGGACCAGATGCTTGGGGTGGAGATGGGGTTGCCACATAGCTGGCATGGCTGATTCCAAAGCCCAGTTGGACATAAGTGGAGAAACAGTCTGTGATTCCACAGAAAATAATTGTTTTGGAGTCTATTATTGACTCTCTGATCTTTTATCACTAATCGGACCGGCTGGCAGCAAAAAGGTTATTAAATGTATCATGTTAAGAAAATCTGAGTAGCAATTTATTTATTCAAACAAACAACTTCTTCAGATTATGTTTGCAAGTAAGAATTCACTTTCAGTAAAAAGCCATCTAGATATGTCCTGTGAATGTACCCATCTCTTAGTAAAAAGAGCTTGTCATGTTCAGTGACTCCCAGCAATTTGGGGAGTTTTGTTTTAGAGATTTCCTCTCCTTTTCCTCACTCCAGTCAGTTTGCTGTAGGCTGTCACCTCATTATACTGTTACCACTTACAATGAAACCCTGACTTTGAAAACACTTATTTTTCTGACAATTTTTTGCCTTTTTTTTTTTTTCTTTTCCTTTGATGCACAGTTGTTATCTTGCGGTGAGATCTTTCTCAGGGCTCAACTTTTTGAATCCTGGACACAGACACAACATTTCAGCTCGCACCATCCCTAATACTTCCAAGCAACCCAAACCCTGACACACTGTACATATTGCTTGAGTAGGCTAGATATGCACATATATATGCCTTATATATATATATATATCTTATATCTGTATATATATATATAGGAGACAGGCCCTGAGTTCCCAATGAATTCATAGTAATTGTTGTTATTATGGCAAGAAGTAATTTAATTCCTTATAGCAGCAAGGATTTCTCCCCAAAGAGTAAAGAATGAACCCCTGGACATAACCTGCAGGCAGAGTTATGCTTTGGGAACTGTCTCTTATTATTTATGTCAGTATCTGTACAGTGCCGGTGGTTAAAGCACTAGTGTGCACTAGCCACTTCCATTCTATCTTGCAAGTCAACCAAATTCTACATCCACTTCATTTAAATATCATTTTATATCCAGGGCTATGAGTTTTATAACTCCCCCTACCACACTTATAGTTTTATCATTAACAGGCATTTTATTCTCTCCATTCATCACTCATGTCAACACTTTCCAAGTTGAGGTGAACATGAGCATACAGGAACCTGTAGGTGACCTGGCCCTCACCTGCATACAGAATCTACATTCTCTACATACAGAATCTTACCAGTTTCATTCATGAGAAAACTGTGTAATATAAGAAGATGCCCATGATGCATCACATTCCAATCCCTTCCTCTGATTGCCTCAGCATTACTATTTCACCCAAGATGCAGCACCTTTTTGCTCCTCTCCCAGATGCCACTTCCCAGTTACATTGAAGTCTTGTGGATGTGTTCTGTGTTACACACTTAAGATAATGCCTTTCCTCTCTACCTACCCATCTAGGTACATCTCTTATCTTAGACTTTATCATTAAACATCTTAATTACTGCCAAATCCCTTTCTCCCCTTTTTACAGGTGTAAATTTGCCCTGATGATATTCCTTGGATGCAAAGGCTATTTTTCCAGATATAACATTGATTTCCCTTCCCCATTTATAAGAAGACTAGCCTGCCTGCTTCCAATCAGCCCACACAACCATTTTCCACACTCCACGTGATGGATTTTCAAGTGAATGCTTTTGTATTTTCTTCCATGCTGTTTCCCATAAATATCTATAAAATAACCTTGTTATTCTCTTCCTTTCTCTGCAGTAATATCTAGAAAGCCCTGACAAGGGCTTGGCTGCAGATGCTCTATTAACATTACCTGTCACACTGACCAGCACTTTCTTATTACTTCCATGGGTCTCCATCTGTCTATCACTATCCATGTCTTCTTGATTTGTACTTCGATATGAGTCATTTCATGCAGAGAATGTCTATGTTTCCAGGGTGTCTGGCACAGTAAAAATGCGTCCTTGATTTGGACTGTAATGCGAGTTATCATTGTCGGATAATAAACACAGATCAATAATAGACATGTACTAAAGAAATTAGTGAAATTCCTCATGACTCCAATTAGAGAAATCTGCACAAGAAACCTTACAACTACCATAACTTGATTTTAAGCAACAAAACATAATCAAAACATCCCCAGTACTAGAAATTAGTACTCACTTTTTGTATTTGCCTTCTTAGAAATATCTAGGAATAATCCATCAAATACTTCTTGTATGATACAGTTTTAACCTGGACATGTGTTATTCTCAGTCTACCTGTAAAAAGATATGGACACAAAAAAAATCAGTGTTTTGTTTAGTGATTTTAAACTTATTTGCTATCCTAAATTAATTAAAAGTAACTGCTAACAATTAGAGAGGGCACATAAAACAGTCATCTATACATATGTTTTTCCTAGTGTAATATCACATCAGCACTGCACTAGGGTATGCTTAGTCATAAAATCATAGAATCAGAATGGTTTGGCTTGGAAGGGACTTCACGTATCACCTAGTTCCAACACCAGTGCCATAGTCATCCCATAGAAATGTACTTGTTAAACACAAACTAAGGCTTTCTGTACAGCACTTAGAATTAAATGCCTGTCCTTGGCCAACTGTGCAAACTTCCATCTCTTTGCCAAAACAGTAATTTACCACTTGCTCTATTGTAATTTCAAGGGTTTCCCATTAACATGGCACTTGTTCCTTTTCTGTTGTGTGATTTTACAGTCCTTAGAAGATGAAAGATTTTTTTTATGTAGTTATCCCAAATATTTCCTTCCTTAAATCTTTTACATTCATTAGAGACAAACAACCAAGATCTTGCACGGTTGCATCTTCTTTTTATTCACACCAGTAGATTTTTGTCTTGTCTGAATTGCTTGTGTTATTGAAGAGCCGCAGTAATGATGCATGTGTGACAAACCTATCACCCCCCAAGTGCGAAGTTCAACAAAAGTGTGGCACAGCACTGAGCATCCTCTTACGCCCTTCATTAGTTGATTAGCCTCAAGCCCTCTCTCTTAGTTCCTTTCCTTGCCTCAGGGAGACAGTCTCATAGGGACTGGGTAGGTGGAGAAGCAACCACAGGAACTGTGTGTGAAGTTTCATTGAAAGCCACATTTGCCAGGGCCAGCAACTTTCCCAGGCTACCCATTTCCTCTGATATGCATCTATTCTACACACACTCTGATGCACAAGGTCCTGCAGAATTGGAAGAAAGTAAAATTAAGAAGTCTGAATGATGTGGTAGCATGCTGCTATAGATATGGGCTTCTGCATCTTTCCTTGGCAACCTGTTTCTGCATATATGTTCCAAAACTACGTTGACCTTTTAATATTGCCAATTGTAAATTAATTTTGAATCCGAGCTGTCCACTTAAAAGGTGCAAAGGTCACCTTTAAATAGCTGCTCTGCTACATTGTCCTTTATTCCATGGTCCACATCCTTTGGCTTCCTCCCATTATTTCTACTTCTTCAACAACGCTCCTTTCTGCTGATAGTGTCCTTATACAGATTATTTCTCCCCTACATGCATTTTTCGAAGTTGCATCTCATTTTTTCATTTCCTGCCTAAGGTTTCTAGTCTCTCTATCTTCACTGATTTATGCAGTGCCTCCCAATTTGGATCATCTGTGATTTTAATTAACATGTACTCGTTTCCTGTCTTTGGCTAATGACTGAAGATGTTTAAAGAAGACTGGGCTTAAGACTGCTCCCTGATGTTCCCTCACTGGAAAACTCATGTGATTCAATGCATTTTCATTTATTATCTCATTTTGCTAATGGCCCTGTGGATGGTTTTTCATCAACATCACAGAGTCCTTATCTAAGCCAATCTGAATTAATTTTGTGAGTCTCCTCTCTTGCTGGTATTCACTTCAATAAGAGGGAAACAAAAGCAAAAGAGGTCATCGCTCACCAGAATGTATGAATGAGGAGGAGGTGAGAATAAATTGTTCATTCTCCTCTCTCGGGGCTCTGGTATGCTTATGGTCCCCCACTGCCATAATATCTACACTTCTCCTAATTTTTAATATATGTATTTTTAAACTATTTCTCACGGTAGAGAAGTGCTATTATTTCCAGTTTTGTGAATAAGCTCCAGCACAGAGAGAATAAGCAGGTGGTCAGCTCCTTTAGCAGTCATGGTTACAAATTGAGAAGTTAGAGTTGCTTTTGCATTTATGCCTCTCTTCTGGAAGTTATTCTGCCATGTGTGCCTGTGTATCTCTGGGATGACCCATCAAATGCACCATCAAAGTGATTTCATCTCTTTAAAAATAAAAAGAAATCTATGTTTATACGCCAGTATGTAGCTATCTATATCGTGATGAGACAGAGTCCAACCTGATGTAAAGCAATGCCAGAAGAAGTGAGCATCAGGTACACAGAGCATGTAACTGTTTAATCCAGATCACAGGATACAGAATAAGACATATAGTGATACCTGTTGGATCTGGTCCTGAAAGCTATTTGGGCACCCCATTTTCACTCAGCTGGATGTTGAGGTATTTCTGAAGACCTGGACCAAAGTGCTTTCCCTGATGTTACACAGGAAGTTTGTACTGGATTTGAAGCCAGATCTGCAAAGTTTAAAATGTGTTCCCCGTGTAAAGACTTCTGTCTTTTCCTGCCAAGAGGGTAATAATATTCCATGATGGACATTAAAGCTCCAGTCACTGCTCTGTGATGGCGCTCTTTTATTCCCCAAAAAGTAGGGTCTCACCCTGTCCATATAGACAACTTTCTCCGCTGTGACCCCCTGATAAACAGTTTTAATGCAGTAGTTACATTCCTTTCAGATGAAAATACAAAGCACTTTTCTGCTATAGAGAACAGAACTAGTAAAGCATTTTTGTAGCGTGGACTTACTTTACATTGAGTTATATATTTTCTGAAATATTAATTGATGTTTCTGAATCAGCTCAGAAGTAATCTCAGAAACTTCAAGTTTATATGTTTTTTTAATAAAAGTCAGCAAGATTAAAAAAAAAACCCAACTTATAATTATCCCCTCTTTCCTCCTCCCTCACCCCTTCACCAATTAAAACTCATGGGAAAAACAGGAAAAAAAAAAGTAAAGGAAAATAAAAGAACAAAATATTTCCAGGAGCATCAGCAGTCATAAAGAAAGTAATCCTGAGATAAGAAATGATCCAAGGTGGCACAGAGGAGGTAAAGATATAAGGAAGACAATTTAGAAAATATTTGCAGAGGAAAAATTTATCAATGCTCATTATATATTTTAAACATGTCAAAATTAATATGTGTTCTTACTTCTGCCTTTCTCATTAATATATTCAGTGCAAAAAGACATGCAGAAAAAAATGTTTGTCACCATTATTCTACACATATTAGGAAGTAATTACACTTTTTTTTCACTTGAAACTTTTAAACATGGCCTAGTTGGAAATGAATTGCCTTGGAGTTGCTAAAAATAAGCATAAGAAGCTTAATCTAAGTCCATTGCCAGTGAAATTTATACTATACACAACTTCAGTGAGATGTAATTAGCAGTGTATTGCAACAATTTATTATTGGTTTAAAAAGCCTGAACAATCAGGACCTTATAGGAAAATGGGAAGCTGTGTGCCAGACATTTTATTCTGGTTTATACTAATTCAGTTATTTTACCTTTGGTGCACATTTATCTATCCATACAATGTGAATGCTCCATTGAAAAGGATGCTGAATATTGAACCTTTGGCTCAATATGAAATATGAACTTCTCTCAGGCATAGCTGCAATAATACTTCCATTTGCATTACTATGATTAACATTCCTCTGAATAGGAAGCATCCAGTAATATTAATTGCAGAAATAGTGAGATTCCAATTGTCATAAATCACTGTGCAGCATAAAGCAAGCTCTCCAAAAACCTTATAGAAAACCTCTTTGTGTGTGTGTGTGGTTTTTGGAGTTAATTTCAACCTCATTTTCACCAGGCTTTCCCATTTCTGTCTGTTGACAAGACAGCAATTATGCTTTTCTCTTGATTAACACATTCTTTTCAGTAAGGTCCCAAACAGCTTTCACATGAAAGGCTGAATTCAGCAGAGCATGATTTTTCTTATTAAAGACTTAGCATTCACCCATAGTTGATTCATCACACAGATACTTCCTGTCTCATAGGAAGAAGGGTGTCTGTCAAGCTAATGCTCTTGATTTGATCAGAAGTTTTCTACACAGCAGTTGAAACAAATGCTTTTTCAAATACAATGATTATTTAATTCATTTAATAAGTGAAAATAGAGGGCACAATGGTATACAGCTTCTCTATTAAAGTAGAGATCCAAGGGAGATTTTGCCTTCCTAATCTCTAAATCTATACAAATTTAACAAATCTTTATCTATATAATTACATCTTTGTATTAAGTCAGCATTTCCCCCATCACTACCATTTCTCTCCTCAACACTGTTATGAAAATTGGCAGTATTCATTGACTAATCAAAGTGAGCAACCTTGACATTTGGTGCATCAGCTTTCATTTGTAACAAGCATACGATGCAATTATTTATTTTGATGTATTACACTGTACCCTAAAGAGCATCCAAAAATAAAAATGCTTTCATTATCAGTGTTGTGAAAACAAGGCATCTGTATCAGGGACCACACACAAGGAGAAAACAACATCTTGCCACCTGTGTTCTTTATATCCAGACTTTTGATGGTCGGATTGTTTTGGGGTTTGCTTGCTTGGGGGCTTTTAGGATATGTTATTTCCAAATGTATGATATATTCAAAAAGCAATAGAGGGGTCTAAGCAGTGTTCAGCCCTGGAAATAGCAGAGCTTTTCCTGGCTACTGTGCTGCTTTGGTCCATCCTTGATTAACTCACAGTAGGTGAGATGCTCCTGAATTACTGTGATATCAATTGAATGCCTAATGAGTGTCCACTTTGCAAGAAAACACCCTCCCAAAGGCAATAATTACTACCATATTCAGCACAAGAAATTGCCATAGATGGCCTGGTTGGCACTGGGAGGCTGAGGGAAGGAGGTAGATCATGGACATCCTTTCATCTAGGACATTCAGACTACATATACATTTTTGGACAGGAAGATTTTAATCATCATCTCTGGGCCTGGTCTGAGTAGACATGTTCTGTACTCCAATCCATCCCCAAATAATGCCTTTAGTGGATGTATACTATAAAGCACAAGTTTTAAGTCTTGTTGGAGTCATCAGACTTCAGTCAACCTGAAGTCAAGTGTTCCCTCAGAACAGCTGTGGCTGAAAGGGGATGGCCTGATGAGTCGGAGACACTTAGTCGCAACCAAGTTTAAATAAATGTATACATACATACTGATCACTGCTGCTTCTGATCGCCTCCATGCTGCACATTTGCCTCCATCTGTTTTTCTATTATTTCCCTCTGCTGTAAGTGATGACTGGGGTTTTGCTGTCTAACACAGCAGCCAAGCAGAGTGAGATGGGAAGTGGAGACAGCAAGTGCAGAAATGAGCTGGAAGTAATCCTCCCAAAGAAAGCCCTTCTCACAGGACAACCTCCCATTATTTTGTTCCCCCATGGAGAAAAGAAAGGCATGAGCAATGTATACAGAGATCATAGGCACATTCCAGAAGGCAGCAAATGAAGGTAGAAGAGAGTCAAAGGACATTTTTCTATAAGCTAGTGTATTCCTTTTCAATGACTAAAGCCCAACCACCACCATAACCTTATCACTCTCTACAACTACCTGGAAGGAGGCTGTAGCGAGGTGGGTGTTGATCTTTTCTTCCAAGCAACAAGTGACAGGATGAGAGGAAATGGCCTCAAGTTCTGCCAGGGAAGGTTTAGGTTGGACATTAGGGAAACTTTATCCAGCAAAATGGTTGTCAAACCCTGGAACAGGCTGCCTAGCACAGTGGTGGACTACCCATCCTTGGAAGTACTTAAAAGCTGTGGAGATGTGATGCTGAGGGACACGGCTTAGAGATGGACTTGGCTGTGCTGAGTTAATGGTTGGACTCGATAATCTTAAAGGCCTTTTCCAACCTAAATGATTCTATAAATATGCTCCAGACCTGCATATCCTCTCTTTTCACACTAAAACAACACCCTGTGTAGAAATATTTATTGGCTTCAGCCTAACATTTTGTTGTCATATAGGTCGACAGCTTATCATCTGAAAAAAGAAATTATTATAATTACCATCACAATCACCATCCACACAATCAGCCCTTGGTGGGAAATACATGGGGAAGGCAGAGCTTAGAAATCTAGGAGCAGGTCCTTCGTAACAAACCCATAACAGATGACAAGATTTTCCTGGAGAGACCATAATCACCAGACACTGATTTAGTTGGGAAAGAGTTAAGGCTTGTTATCCATCCCTCTTTTGGATAAAAAGGAAACAAGGGAAGACCATTAGAGGGAGGCTGGAGGGTGAAGGCTGTGCCACCCTGGGAGAGGAACTACAGCAGCAGTTAAGCCTGGAGAGCTGCTCTTTCCGTAAGCACCTCTTCTCTTTATCCCACACATCAAGTCAATTTTGAACCTTATCATCAAGGATGGCTCCCAGTGGAGTGAGTGTTCTGCATATCCCAATCCATTCCAGTTGTGTTGTAGGGGCCACTTGACAATATTTGAACTCTGCTGTGGTTTTTTTGTTTTGTTTTGGTTTTTTTTGTTTGTTTTAAGAAGGGTGAGGCTGGTTTTTTAGCAGTTTATAGAGCAGGTTAGAATAGGCTACAGAGTGGAGGCTTCTTAGAATTAAGATCCTTTCTTAGTGTGTAATAATTTTAGGTGAAAAATTTGATTTCTGGGAAATGGTAGCACAAGTAAAGGATGTGGAATGTGTCCTGTCGAGCTTCAGAAGAATTAAATTATACTGTTCATCAAAGATTTACTGTCCTGTGCCCTTTGTGTACCAAGCTCGTCTTCCTCACTTGTCGCAAGATCACCAGATATACTTTGTGCAAAAGGCTGGCTTTCATCTTCTACGTTTAATCATGCTATATCTAAGTCTCATTTATTCATATATCCTTTGGTCATCACAGATTTATCTCAGCTAAATTTAGACACCTACATATGTTAGATGTTAAAGAGCTATCAACCTAGACACACTTAGATGCCTAGCTTTCAGTTGTGTAAGTTAACAGTCAATGAGTCACACTCCAAGCTCTGTTTTCTCAGTGCAAGTGAGTACCTACCCTTCCAGCCAATAATTGTAATGTTGCCTTGACAAAGGCTACGCAGCATTTCAGGAATGACACTGTTCAAAATGTTACAGCTGACTATGATAATAAATCTGGTACATTATTTTATCAAGCCTGGAAAAGCTCGGGGACAGAATATCCAGTTTTGGTCAACCGGAACAAAGAAACAGGGTATTTTCATCAGCCTGAAGTGCAGCAACTGTAACAGAGTTGCTTCTACTGTGGGAATTTGATTCATTGGACTTGGATTTCAGGTGGGCTAAGAAACTGTATCAAAATGCAACAGCTTCTCTCTCATAGTGATCTCGGTCCTATACTTGCAGTGTTTAAAATTAACAGACCCATCTGATCAAGGCTTGCAAAGCAATTTAGAAAGCCAGCTCTCCTGCACAAGTAAAACCTTTCTTTGGATCTTACCACAAAATTTGCTTTGAAATGCTCATAATCCATATCGCTAAGTTCAAAGCATTAAAATATGTCTTTTGTGCAATAGCATCTCCAAAGTAAATATTTTCCTGGTCCACTGTGAAAAAAAAAGTCTTCTTTGGCTTCTGGATCATTTTTTTAACTACTCCTTTTTCTGAGGGGAAAAAAAAATAAAATTCTGTTGGGTTTGTTTCATCAGTAAAACATTTCTCCTGGCTTATTCAAACTGTATATTAAAAATGTCCTTGTAGAAGAAAGAATTTCTCTATTGCATAGAAAAGTATCACAGTATGTTTCCCAGCTCACAACAGATGTTTCTATAATTACTGTTCAATTGTTGTCCTGTAATGGCTTCAGGTCTTTCAGCACAGACTTGACCAAAAATAAAACATAATCTCACCATCAATACACTTTTCGTTAAAGCTGTTAAATGCAAGCAATAATCTTTCTCTTTATCCATTGCTGATCTATAATCCAAAACCCTTCAAACACTTTACAGTGAAGGGTAATTGCTGCCCCTATTTTTTTGCTGGTGGGTAGGTGAGTTGACACTGAGAAGCTTACAGAAGCACAGGTATTGAGCTCAAGGATGGAAAACTTGACTCTCATAAAAGCTGGCAATTGTGGACTTAGCTAAGTGGAACCCACATTTCTCATAAACTCTCCTGCATTTCACCTTGTACATGCTATCTGGTCATTTTGTAGGTTATTTGTACATCTGAACTTTTATATACTCTGGCTTGAAAATGTTGAGGAAAATTAAAATTGCAGTTTCCTGGCAATGTCACAGATAACACATTCTCCACAAAAACCTCCACTGAAACATTTGTGTTTCCAAGTTTCTTGGAAATAAGTAGAATAAGCATAAAAAATGCCAGAGTCCAATCATTAACAAGATGTACAAAGGAAAAGCTCTCATTATAACCATTATAACAAATTAATGGTACATTAAATTAATATTAAATAATCTTTTAACATATTTTTAACTGCTGCTTTATCAGAAATTAAATAATAATGTAGCTGTTGGTGTGGACCAACAGGTAGATTGGGTTAAACAGTTCTTCACTGCTTGGGGGCATGTTGCACCTGAAATGTGCTGCTGAGCTCATTCCTTAATTTGCAATTGATTTACTGGTGTAAATCAACTGGTTATTGCATTAGTGAGACCAGTACCTTGTGAATAGTGGGCAAGGACACTGTTCCTGATGTTCAGTGCTTCTGGCTAGGGAGGATGTGCTCCTCACCATTGTCTCCTCACTTCCTGGGGGGTGTAGCACTGCTGGGGCAGGTGTCAAGAAAGGGATGCGCTCAAGGTGAACCACATACAGACTTCAGATACCATCCCCTGTGTCTCTGCCATAGCCTTTCTCTTCTAGCTCAACGTGATAACACCTCAAAACGTGGCAGATCCAAAGAGGAATGGGCAGTGGTTCTCCTGGGACTAACCAAGGGCACTTCTGACCCTGAGAGGTTCCACCACCTATCTGAGGCAAGTTCTATGGTGGCAGGTCTAACACAATACTTAAAAAAGACTTGTACCTTTCCGAACCAGCAAAGAGATACTAGGTCAGATGTCCTAGGATATCCCAAATGAATGAAGCCTTTAATCCACCAGAGAGTATGTTCATAACTGGATTCTTTCTCTGAAGCCCACCCATTGCTGCATGCTTAGTAGCCTGTCCTGCTGGCCATCATGCTGAGGCAAATGTAGGCATGCTGTGATGCCCTCTCTGGAAACCATGGAAGAATTCACCTCCTGCGTTTAGGTAACCTATTGACATCTGAATGGTTCTAACAAGAGTCCCCCACTGCAAAGCAGCAATAAAGGGTAGAGCTATGAAAAGGTTTTTATTTGTGTTGATAGGAGAGGTCTGTGGCCTCTGAATGCTGTTCTCTCTGTCCATTTCCTATCCTAGAAGTCCAGGGTAAAGAAATTATATACTTCTGGAAAGTCCCAAGGATGAGGTGGTTTTAAGAAAGGTCAAAGTATGCACTTTACTTGTGTGGCTGGACATGCACAGATATATCTACATGTATGCATATATATATATATATATACACACACATGATGAAATTTGCTGTTATCAAAAGAAAACAAATACCAAATAAGGGCTGAACAGCTGGAGCTAGATTGGCATATTGTACTGTACTGTAATGACTCAGCACAGGAGTATTTAATTTCCTCCCAGAGGCAAAATGTCTCTCCTTCTCAACTGGAAAGACTGCGGTGGCTGTGCCATCTTTGTTTTTTAACAAGTACACACAAAGATACTAAGGGATATACTTTAATAAGGAACATACTGTGGATCAGAATTGCAGCAATTTTCTTAATTTTCCTTAGAAAAAGAAAAAAAAATATAAGCATTCAGTTGTTAGCTACATAGAAGAACTCAAACCTCTCAATAGTAACACCCAAGTGCAAAAATCCCATTTGTTCCTACCTCTGCCAGAAACAACTTCTGTGTCATGGGAAAAGCCCCATCACTCACCCTTCCTTCAAACCTTCTTTCTACACAGTCCCTTAATAAAACAAGAACACACCCTCTGTGAGTGCCAGGACTGCAAGAAGGAACCTGTTTAATGAGACACCATAAGAGCCTCTCCACCAGACTTGTGACAAGTATCTTTACAGTTGTGATTGTACCACGAGTAGCTCACAGGATTATTTTTTCTAACCAGCCTCATTATTCTCCACCCCCTGCCCAGTTAATCATTATAAAAATATAATATATTTTAAGAATAGAGTATAAAAATAATATTTCAATTTTTATAGAAAATTTTAAGTTCTCTGATGGCAATAGTTTCCCCAGGACAATATGTTGTACAAATAGCATTGACGTTCAACTCTGAGCTATTTGAGCTACTCTTCCTCATTTCATTATTTCATACATCTCAAGGAGGGCTTGAAGCTAATACTATCTTCTTGAGCAAATTGATGGGATCTTTCCCTGCACAACAGAAGTAGAATAAAGGCAGAGGATGCTCATGCATCCCCCTTCCCCATGCTGCAGCTCTGCTCCCAACAACTCCGTCCCTCCTGACCATGCTTCCTACTGTAGATCCTATTTTACTGCTTATCAATAGATCTCCATCATTCTGTGAATAAGAATGGCATTCCTTCAGACCTGTTTTTGTAAAGCAAACCTATATCCATAGGAGCAATTAGTCCCCTGCTGTGAGTTTAGACATGCCAGCTATACTGCAGCTGCTCTCTGTTGCCAGCACTAAATTTTCCTCAGCAGTGGATCAACGTGTTTAAACACTTTGATCTTCTTTATCTCAGCAACAAGATTTGAAAGCCTCCTGGATGAACAAGTTTTCTTTTGGGTACAACTCCATCTCATCCACCATTTCAGTGCTGACCTGAAACTTTTGTGCTTTATTTACTGGAGAGATGTCATCTTTTGAAACGGCTTCTCACATCCTCTCAGAAAGACTTTTTTTTTCCCCCTAACACTGAGCTTAAGTAACGGTACTTCAAACAGCAGATAAGAGGCACAAAGGGGACTCAGTCTTACACACAGCAATTCAGAATCATCTTAATCTCTGTCACGCACTTTCTGATTTTCTTTTTAATCTCCCACAGCACAGTGTGCACCAAACACAGCTGAGAACTTGCTATTTAAGATGCCTTATTACTGTTACACTATGAAAGCTAAACCAATGTTTAGAATACACAGGCACAAATAAACTGAAGCAAGGCAACACATGCCTCAGATGTGGGTACAGTTAGGTAGATGATGGGAGATAAGAATTAGTGTCACCATCCTCTTTCTGATGGGTTGAGGCTTACTGTGTTTTCTCACTTCTCAAGGAGCTGTAGGTTAACTTTTAGTGATGTAAAACTGCTGAGCAGGAAAAAACATGAAGTGACTGGCAGGTTTATTCCTTCCATCACTGCAGAATTCCTGGTTTTCTTACCCAAACCAACGCCATGCCCTTTTGCATACCATGGGGTTGGTACAGTTGCAAAAGGGGAAACCAACTCGTATCCCATTAATAAAATTATTTATCTGAGATTTGGACTGCAGACTGGTTTAACCCCAAATGGACCTAATTTAGTCTTGTGTACAATGTTACCTCCTGTGATAGATGGGAAGAGATGGAGACCTTATTGTGGCCTTTCAACACTTAAATAGCCTTATAAGAAAGATGAGGACAGACTTTTTCACAGGGCCCGTCACGACAGGACAAGTGGTAATGGTTTTAAACTAAAAGAAGGGAGACTCAGACTAGATATAAGAAGAAACGTTTCACACTGAGGGTGGCGAGACCGTGGCCCAGGTTGCCCAGAGAGGCTGTCGGTGTCCCATTCCTGAAAACATTCCAGGTGAGGTTGGCCGGGGCTCTGAGCAACCTGCTCTAGTTGCAGATGTCCCTGCTCCCTGCAGGGGGGTTGG
>JAVSBS010008852.1:0-27934 GCA_033124195.1 Coracias cyanogaster | reverse complement strand
ATTGTAAATCACGAGACTAACAGCATGTAAGAGTATATATAGTAGCTAACTGCGTGAATAAACGATTCTGTTTGCACGAGCATTCAGTGTCCGTGCCTCATGCACCACATCCTTCACCTTTTCTTCACCTTGCCTGTTTTTTCATCTGCCTCTTCTTTCCCCTGTTCTTTCATGTATTTGGCCACCTTGTCCACTGCCTTTGCAGCATTTGTTTCACCTTTTTTTGTCAGCTGTGTTTTTCTTCAACCTCCTCTTCTGCCTTTTTTCTTACCTTTTCTTTTGCCTTTTTAGTCACCTCTCCTTTTGCCTTTTTAGCTGGTTTTTTTGGCTGCCTTTTCAGCCATCTTGTCTTTTACCTTGTCGTTTGCCTTTTCTTTCATTTTTCTTCAGCTGTCACTTTTGTTGGTCACCTATTTTGTCATCAACTTTTTCTTCAGCCACCTCTTTTTTTTCTTCATTTGCATATTTGGTCACCTTGTCTGTCACAATTTCTTTCCCCGTTTCTGTCGCAATTTTTTTCCCCTTTTGCAACCTTTACTTTTATCTTTTTTTTTCAGATTTCTTTTGCCTTTTTATCCGCCTTTTTTTCTGCCTGCCTTTAGTTCCACCTGCCTTTTGTTCTGAATTTTCCGTTGTCTTGTCTTTTGCATTTTCTTCCACGTTTTCCATCATCTTGTCTTTCACCTTATCTTTCGCCTTTTTGACCACCTTTTTTTTTGGTCACCTATTCTTTCACCTCTTCCTTTGCCTTCTCTTTTGCTTTTTATTTTCAGCCACCTTGTCTGTTGCCTTGGCCGTTGACTTGACCATTGACTTTGCATCTGCCTTTTCTTATTGGCTGCTTTTTTTTTGACTGCCTATTTTGTCAGCCATGTTTTTCTTCAAGCTCCTTCTTTTTCACTTTATTTTCGCCTTTTCCTTCATCTTTACTTTCACCTTTTCTTTCTCTTTTTTTTTTTGCCACTTTTCCTTTTGCCTTTTTGGCTGCTTTGCCTTTTGCTTTTTTGCCATTTTATTTGCCTTTTTTTGCCACCTTTTCTTTTGTCTTGTCCTTCATCTTTTCTTTCACCTTTTTTTTGCCACCTATTTTTTATATCTGTCTTTTTCATCAGCCACCTTTTTCTTCAACCTCCTCTCCTGTTGCCTTGTCTGTTGCCTTTTTGGCCACGTTTTGGCCAATTTTTCTTTGGCCTCTTTCACCATTTTGGTTGCCATTTTAGATGCCTTCTTGGCTGCTTTTGCTTTTCTGGATGCCTTTTTGGCCAAATTTTCTTTTGCCTTGCTTTTGCCGCCTTCTTCACCTTCTCCATCACCTTTTTGCTTGTTTTTTCTACCATGTTTTCTGTTGCCTTGTCTTTCACCTTTTTGGCCGCATTTTGTTTCCTAATTTTGACCACCCTTTTAGCCAGCTTTTCTTTGGCCTTTTTGCTCACCTTTTCTTTCACTTTTTAGGCCCTTTTTTCCTTTTTTTTGACACCTTTTTCGTCTCCCACCTTCAACCTCCTCTTCTTTTGTCGCTTTTTTCACATTTTTGGACAATTTTTTTTTCAAACATTTTAATTGCCTTTTCTTTTGCCTTGTCTTTCACCTCTTATTTCACCTTTTTGGCCCTTTTTTTGGCTGCCTTGCCTTTTGCCTTTTCTTTCGCAAAAAAAAACCAAAAAAAAAAAAACAAAAGAAAAGGGCACTCTTTAGCCACCTTTTCTTTCATCTTTTTTACCACATCTTTCACCTTTTTGATAGCTTTTTCTTTCCCCTTTTAGAATACCTTTTTGCCATTGTTTATTTCATCTTTTCAGCCACCTTTTCTTTCAACTTTTTGGTCACCATTTCTTTCACCTTTATTTTTTTGGCTACCTTGTCTTTTCTTTTTTCTTTCATCCTTTTGGCCATGTTTTCTGTTGCCATGTCTTTTGGCTTTTTATCTGCCTTTTTGGCCACTTTTTCTTTCGCCTTTTCTTTCATCTTTTCAGCCTCCTTGTCCTTCACCTTGTCCATCAACTTGTCCTTCAACTTGTCCTTTGCCTTTGAAGCCCCTTTTTGTTGTGCCTTTTATTTAGGTTGGGCTTTTTTGGCTGCCTATTTTTTAGCCACCTTTTTTGCTGACTACATTTTTCTTTAACCTCCTCTTCTTTCATCTTTTTGGCTAGACTTGGCCCCATTATCCCAGCATTGGAGCAGCCAGGTGACAATTGGCTCACTGTCACAACGGCCAAAGTCCTTTCTCACATTTCACAACTCCTTCATAGGCAAAGGTTGGGTGGCAGCCTCGGTGTCTGACTCCCCATAAGATGGGTGTGCTCTTGGGGTTACTTTAGAAGGACCTGCTCCGTTAGCATCTGGCTCTTGGCGAACTGTTGAAGGACTGCTCCATTATCATCTGACAACACTGGGTGATCTCTTTTTGTTAGGTGTTTCTTTCCCACTGTGGGAGAGTCCAGCTTCACATCTGGTTCAGACTCCATCCCTAATTCTACTTGAGAAGCATCATCTCCCTGACCTGTCACTGAGCCTGGCTGTTTTGTGTCTTTCCTTCTCCTCACAGTGGCTGCCGGTGTAGCTGCAGTGTTTGTTACTGGAGTTGAGGTGACGCACGGAAACAAGCTCAGAAACTCGCAGAGAGTTTATGAGGAGGTATGTTTATTTGCCAGCGGGTGCACGGGGGCTGTGCCTCCAAAAACGTGCACGCTGGCGTGGCTCTGCATCTTGCTTATCAGCAATAAAATGTTACATAGTCATTAGTTTCTATGATGCCTGTACACACGTGTAATCTATCCTGGTTTGTATCACGTCTCCTCCCTCTTGCACCTGCGCAGTACACCATGGCGGTGGTCTTCTGGTGGTCGACCCGCCAGTTTGTGTTGAAGTAAACACTCTTCCTCGGAGCTTCAAGGCTGCATTCCTCCCTTCAGGAGGATGGAGACTAGAAGGGGAGAAAAGCGAGGGGGGGGCGAAGGGCAGCCGCAGCCGTGCCACAAATGCCAAGGAGGGCGGATCAGTGAGGAGGGGGCTAAGCAGGGGCAGGGGGTAATATGTTACATTCCTCTCTTCAGTTCCAGCCCTCTGCCTATTTGCAGTTTTTACCTTTCAATGGGTTGGTTTGGGTTTCTTTTTTTTTCTTTGGTGGCTAAGATTGAGTTGTGTATCGAGGAACCGAAACACAGTTATTCTAGGGTAGATTGTGGAGTATTAAGCTCCTTATTTTATTTTTCAGGGAATATATGCCAACATTGGAGGAATTTTTTGAAGAAGCTATTGAACAAGCAGACCCTGAAAACATGGTGGAAAATAAGTATAAGTATGTCAGTCTTTGTGTTTTGCATTATTTTTAACTCTTTCCTGTTTGGATTATTAAAGAAAACTGTTCTCTATTACTAATATCTGTGCAGGACTCTAGTGATGTACAAAAAAATTAAGCTTGGGCAGAATTATATTAATTAGTAAATGCTTCAGATCTTCTTCTGTGCTTTTACAGATGCTAGACTGTTACTAACCAAACTTGTATTTCACTACAGGGCTGTGAACAATTCCAATTATGGCTGGAGAGCATTGAGACTTCTAGCACGCAGAAGTCCCCACTTCTTCCAGCCAACAAACCAACAATTCAAGAGTTTACCTGAATATCTAGAAAATATGGTGATCAAATTAGCCAAGGAGCTGCCTGTAAGTAATATCCCATGATTATAAATACTGAATTAATTTGGCTTCCTGATTGTGTCTCTGTGGTCCACGTGGTATGTGGTGAGGGAGGGGGCAAAAAAAAACTGCAGTAAAATAAAAAGCTTGTATGCTAAAGTAAAAATTACAAATAGAATAGGTCTAATATATGAAGATCCCAGTAACTCTAAGCTGAAAAACATTGACTAACTAAGTGCTGAGCTCAGCCTTGTAACCTGTGAACAATCCCACTGGTAGGCAGAAATATATTTGCACCTGTTATTGTAGCTACTTGGGTTCCGTGTTGCAGTACCAACAACTGTTACTGAAGGTGTAAGCTGGTGGTAGGACTCAGGAATATCAGTAGCTGTGGATGCTGGGGTGGCAGTGAAAGGGGCAGAGTGTGCAGCTGAAGATACCGTACTTCAGTGTTGGAGAGCTTTACAGCAAGATTTACCAGAGCTCTTCTGTCAGCTTCCTGGCTTTTAAAATATGTAAAGAAAAATAGCCCTTGTGGAGTTGTACATTTAGAGCATTAATCCTTTGCATGTTCAACAGTACAAATTTGAGGCCGGGGAGGGGGCTTTCAGATCGCTTTATACACAAGGATAAGAGAGACTAACAAACAGCTGGGGAAAGGAGCGTTTTCTAAACCTTTGAGTTAGCACATAACCCAGCGGTTTCTTGTGGATTGAACCCCTGCTTCTGCATTTGAGACCTTTTGTCTGAGATGTGAAACCACTGAGGTGTAAAGGTTGGATTGTAATCTATATCTCTTTTGTTGGTTCAGCCATCAGAATTAACTAGATGCTAATAGCAATTTTAGAAAAAATACTGGGAGGGAAAAACTGTTGAATATATTAAAGTATCACTTTATGCAGTATTCCTGATGGTACATGTTACAGCAAGAAACAAATACGTAGGTAAAGCCTGTGACTGAAACATAGGAAAAGAGGAAGGCTTTTGTTCATCTTGGCTGATCAATAGCTAAATCAGCTGAAAAGTTTATTGTTTGTTTATTTGTTTGCTACCTTTAAGAAGCTGAAAGTATAGAAAACTTAGAGGGATTCCTGAATGAAGGATAAAATTAGTGAAGGAGAATAAATAATAAAATGTCCGTCAATAGTGGTCTCATAGCAAGTTGGTTTGTGGCTTTGTTTTATGGCTTTTTTTAAGTAATAAAGCTAGGTATGTAATGCTTAGTATGACAAGGAGAGAATTCTGTGAAGTCAGTCGATACTTTCATTATTGGTGTGTTTTATTAGAACACTTGTTACCGGTGTTTTGGATACAGGAGACTGGGGGATTTTTAATTAATTCTGATATGGGATCAGGTCAGGTTTTCCATTCTAACACACATTCCAGACACAATCACAGAGCTGTAAAACTTCTCTTCAAACACAAAATTCATCCAGTGATGTTTAGTTCTCTCATTGTAGCCTCCTTCTGAAGAAATAAAAACAGGCGAGGATGAAGATGAGGAAGATAATGATGCTTTACTAAAGGAAAACAATGAAAGTAAGATTTGCATGTTCTCGATCTTTTCGGTTTCTCTCGATATGTGTTGTAGCAGCTGGGTTTTACCATAGTTTCTGCTAAGGGTCACTAGTCCTGGTTACACTAGTGCTGCTGACTTGAATCTGCATTTGTACCAAAAAGCGCAGCCTCTTCAGGACGCAGGGCATCGGTAGCAGCCTCTCAGTCTTGTGGCCTGCAGTGCTGAAAGCATCCAGCTTCTTGAAGTTGGATTAGCACTTCCATTAGGGAGACTCTTCCTTTTCTGCTGTACAGTGCACGTTTAAAGCGTAGGTGTTTGTAGCTAGAATGCCAGCGTTGCCTTATAAAAACCTAGCTGTTTTCTTGCCTCGCTTTCCTGTTCTTTCTGCCCTTTCATTGCCAAAGGTAAGTGCCTCCCTCTAGCCCCTGCTGGGGTGGGTAGTTATGGGACTCTCAGAAATGGATCTGTTCCAACTCTGAGATCTTTACTTCCTCTTCATTTAAAATATTAAAGGCAAAAACTTCTCTGTGAGAAGAGCAACTTTCCAACAAGTGCAGTTTCTTGTTCCTCTCCATGACCCAGTCCTTCCATTTTTGTCTCTTGCGGTAACCCTGGTATGTTGTGCTCCTAAGTGTCCTTTCCTGTCTCCTATGTCTGCGATTCTCTCTTCTTCCAACCCTTACTCACGCCTTCATCTCACAGCACCTTCTTGGTTGCTCTTGGCTCCATCATGGGCACACGGGGCATGCAGGGTGTGGAAGCCACACACCAGATACTGGTGGCAGTTATGTTGAAAGGCTTTTCTGTTAGTGGAAAGCCTTCGGTGGGCCTCTGTTAATCTCTTATCTGTTGTCCTTTTCCATCCAGCACTTGACCTTTTCCACAGTCTCCTTGCTAATAATGGAGGTTCTGTCTTCAGCTTAACGCTGCCCGACACAGCCTTCATGATTTCACTGTGTTGAATTTACATCTTTCAATCTTGCCTTAAAGCAAAGGCGGCAGAGCTGTGGTCCGCTGTACACCGCTGTACTTAGAAATCAGGGAAGAGATCCGAGTGCTTTGTTGTTCGTGATCTTCCATCCTTCCCCTTGATGTAGCGACTTTAGTTCAGAACAATTAGAGTGACAGATAAGCACTGGAGAGAGTTGAAGATTCCCACCCTGCCAGCTGGCTCTTCAGGTGGCACGAGGGTGGGATAATTATTAAAAAATGAGAATATGATTAATTTATATGCATAAGTAATTCCGTAAGTGTGAAATACGTAAGTATAAGCCATTGATTTTAGACCATTATAAGCTCTGAGTGTGCAAACCCAGCTGTGTGATTACTGGAGTGCTTGGCTTCTTAGCAGAGCACAGAATTCCATGGTTTTTCTCTTGATGCCAGAAAATTCTTTAAAGAACCGACTACATACTGAAGTTACTACTCTAGCCACAGTCCTGCTGCTATTGGGAACGTGAGGCTTTAGGAACTCAGGGAAGCAAACTATTTTTTACCTGGATTAACTCCAAGTGACTAAAATAAGTCTGAAAGACAACTAAATGTTAAAGATCACTCCGTATTTTAAATTGCAGGCTACCTGTCAAAATCCTTGGTTTTGTTTGGAGGAGGCAGCTCTGATGTAGTTACAGCTTTAGCAGTTTTCTCAAACAGGAGATAACAAAAAGCCGATTTTCTTTATCATGGGCAATAAAGGACACTCAACAAGACAGCTGTTCTCAGAGTGCTTGAGTAGGTTTTCACAACTGAAGGAAAGGTGTAAGTAAATAGTCTGTTAGTAGATAGGACATATAAGATGGGGCAAATCAATGAAGATGCATTTGCAGTATCAGCTGGAGACATTCACTGTCTGTCTGGTTTTTTTGGTTGGTTTTTGTTTTGTTTTCCTCCTCAGGCCCGGATGTCCAACAGGACAAAGCCATGACAGGCGACCAGATCGAGTCATTTGCTAACAGGCTTGGGGAGCAGTGGAAGGCCTTGGCGCCCTGCTTGGAAATGAAGGATTCTGATATTCGTCAGATTGAGTCAGACAGCGAGGACACCAAGATGAGGGCGAAGCAGCTGCTGGTGGCCTGGCAGGATCAGGAGGGGGCACACGCAACCCTGGAGAATCTCATCACAGCGCTGAACAAAGCTGGGTTAAGCGACCTTGCAGAAAGCCTGACCAACGACACCGAAAGCAGCAGCTAACGCGCTTCAGGTGCTAACGAACCTGTTTGGTTGTGGAGGGGGGTTGTTAATGGCAACTGTTCTGGCTGTCGTTCATTGTGGCTTTTGTTGTTAATTGTTACTGTTGTTGCTAGGCACTATTTTTGATAGGTATTTTATGTTCAATAAATGATAAAACTTTTTAATAATACGGTTAGGTTGTGCAGATTTTCTGAGAAAAGGATTTAGTCATCCTGATGCAAAGGGGAAGCTTCGTGCTGGATGGCAGAGAGTCAAGGCAGCTGCAGGAGGGTCTAGCAGCAGCAGAGCTGGGGGCTCCTGTGGGACAGCGCTTGCCAGGCTCTACCTGCCTGCTGCCTCCTTGGTCTCTTAGGGCATGGTAGGTATGAAAGACTCCTCAGTCATGGCTGGGCCTGTAGGGAGCTGTCGGCCAGCAGTTGTTTGTTTGATTCAACTTTGAGGCAAGTCAGAGGGTTGTGATGTAGATCCAAGTCACAGTATTCACTGAAAGCAACCAGCTGGTGTCCTGGGAGGGGTGCTGCAGTCAGTCTGCGCTCCTGGGGCGAGGCTGCCTCAGCACCGACCTTGCTAGTCAGTGAGGGCAAAGGGGGGGGTTCCTTGGTTGCTTCTATTAACTTTAATCCCTGCCTCTGTTTGGCTATGTAGGAACAAGGCAATTTTGGGGGGTCCCAGTTCACTGAGCTCTGACAACTGATTTTAAGGATGTGGCTCGCTCTCTCAATAGGTACAAGCTGTTGGATGCAACTGGCCCCAGCGTCTGTTAAAAAGCAAGGTATTTTGTGGTGATGTAGCTAACGAGCTACAACTTGCTTTGTGGCTCCTCCTTGTAGAATTGGTGTCACTGCCTGAAATCTAATTGCTGAGCATTTGGAAAACTATGTATCACAGAACTTTTCTCTGCAGTTACCTTGTCCCAGTGATACAAGCTGGAGTACAGTGAGCAGCTAAGATAAAAAAATGAGGAGCAAGCAGAAAAATGGGGCAGTACACCTTCTGGGAAGGTGTCCTCAAGGGAGGGTAAACGAGGGGTCCTTTCTGTGCGAGCAAGGCACAGTTAAACTCACCACACAGTTAAATACCTTCAGTTGTGTCTTCATTAATAGGAATATGGATTCGCTCTCCCAGAAGAGACTGGGACACACCAAAAATCAGATCTGAGAGGCAGAGGTTGAGTACGGAGATGCCAACACAAGTATTTTACTGCAGCCTTCCACTAGCATACGGCCGCGGTATTCCTCTGAGGAAGGAACCGAAGGTAGGGTAAGCAAAGCCCGGTTCTGCAGCCACCACACTCACTTATCTACTGAGTAAAAGAGTAGCAGGACAGGAGATAAATCCCTACAGCTTAAAAAAAAAAAAAAGTGGCTTTACTAGACAACTGCTTCAAGACATTCATCAATGGTGGCCCAAGCTGGGAAAACACACACATACTAACCACACTACCCAGACATTAATTGTTTGGTTTTTTTTTTAATGGAGACACATTGTTGATCACAATTTATTTTGAAGTCAGATCCCAGCAACAGAACAGACTGAGTTAGGAGGTCAGGCTGGACAAGTACTTGATTGTAGCCCCAGCTGTTGGCCGTGGGCAGCAGCACTGAGTTACACAACAAGGCAATGGTTTATTTTCTGCCTTCCTCACAGAACTGCCAGGTAAGGCAAAGGATGGACAGCTACTGAACTGTGGTATAAACCATGCAAGAGTAACAAATGTGATAATAGGTGTGTAATAAATACTTGACAACATCAGAGAGGAAGGGCAAGGGGGGAGAGGAGGGGAGAGATTAAAAAAAAAAAAAATCTTCTGCAAGACGTTAAAGCTATTTTAGGTATTGTCACCACCACCCTGGGCAGTCCAGTCATGACATGGATCAGTTTTGAAACAATATCCCTCTTCACATGAAAAGGTTTGAAGAAATTATCTATCCACTTACTAAAGCTCTGGGGTTAAAGAAGTGATCAGTAATCGACATTTATTTCACACCTCGGCAGAACGACTAAAACTGAAGCCTACTCTTCAGCTGGGTCTTCAGTTACTTCAATTCTGCGAGGCCCATAGAGTAGAACATAAGCTATATGCCAGTCTCCACCCCCAGACAACCTCAAGATATCTTCAGGTGTAACGATGCTGACTTTGTCATCATCAAATTTAATCCATTCATCTGCAAGAAAAGCAAGAGGATTATTTGTCATTTTAGTACATAAAAATCTAAGCGTTCTTAACAGCCCCTTAAATGAAAGCTGTGAAGAGTGGTTAAGGGCAGCATTTTTTCTTTTTACCTTGTTTCCTTTTAACCCAAGACACATAATGCCCAGAGGAGCTCGATCTGCCTTGATGTGTTAGCACTGCCTGCAGGTCATAATAGCCACAATTATTAGAACCAATATCTGAGGGAAGAGGGGGAAAAAAGTTACATGAGTCTTAGATGAACGGTTTTAGTGTTTTTAACAGCACACAGACCCAACACATACTAGCCCCACTGCAGCTGTACAAAACCTCATTTACAGCACGGTTCTGAATCCTTGGGAACTAAAAGCAGAAACTGAGAACATTGTCCATTTTCATGACAAAAATATGTATCCTGGGTGTAATGCAAATGCAAAGCATCAAAATTATGATGTATGGCCAGTGAACCACCCGTACAGTTCAGCCAATACCTCCTTCAAACACCAGCTGCACTTGGCGCGAGCCATAGAGCTGCAAGGGCTGATAGGCTGAGCATGAGGAGTACAGCAGCGCTGCTGGGAACACCTGGGTGCAGTAGATCAACCACCCTTTCGTTCAGTTACACTATTCAATTTTTTAATGGACAAAACGGGCTAATTCTGAACATAGCAAGCAGGGTGTGACAGTCCCAAAGGCCTCCTAACTGCATTTCTTAGCACGCCAGAATATCCTGGTCTCGCTGTGCCCCCCACCAGCTCTCCTGTAGCGCATCGCGCACAAACCGCAGCGAGCACCAAACAGGGACAAGGCGGGTAAAATGTCTGCAGTGTCTTCTACAGGAAGATGAATGCTTAGGACATTCAGCTCCAAGATCCCCAAGTTTAGGCAACACTAGTACCACCACAGCAGTTTGGAAAGTCCAGCTAAGTTTTTGTTTTGATTTCAGATTTCTACGTCCACTGACAGGGAAGCAAACACAACTGCACGTTACACGCAAACATCTTTTGATGCGCATCTCTTTTATGCATCATCAATTTATCAGATGGATGACTATGTCTGACTATCTCAGCAGCATTTTGACTTGCCTAATCTTTCCACTCCTTAAATTTCCCCGTTTCTGAAGACTGATTTTCAAAGGTATTAAAAATAACCAAGTTTCTCAAAATATTGCTACCATCAGGTCCACTTAAACATGCATAAATAGGAAGTTACTTTAACATAGATTTACTTCCCTGTACTCACCATCAGGAAAAGAAAATGGTTCATATTTAACTTCTTTCTGTGCACCATCACTTTTACTAGACTAAAGAATAGAATACGCTGAATTAATGTGGAACGGTTTTGAGAAAGTTTTAGCACAATTATATCAAATACCAACTTTCCATTCATTTAAAGATGTTTTTAAGCTTGAAAATTTTCTGTTCAACTTGAAACAAGTTCCGTTACTGTATTTCTCAACATCCAAAAGCTGAATCTAAACAAGACCCCTTTTAAAGCAAATAGACCATCTTAGCACCTACTGCCCAGACTGTTTACCCGCCAGATTTACAGGTTTGGCACATAAAAACAGTTCTGCAATTGCAGATTTTATTCCTCGTTAGGGACCTGCTAGCAGCAGAAGCAGCAACAAGAAAATAACCAGGGAGAGACTGCAAGTGCAAATACATTCTGTTTCAAAATCACTCTTTCCTTGCTCCTAACTGTGTAAAAAGAGACGTAAGCCTTGTTCAAATGTTTAAATGAAACTGCCGGGACTTAGGCCAGGAAAAGCGTAGCAAACTTTAAAAAAGAAAAACGTGGCTAAAATACTATGTTTTGGCTTGTTAACTTTTTTCTTTAACAAAGAAATGCGAGTCAGTTTTAAGAGTATGCAGACAGGGCAGGAGATGGAACCATTTACCAAGTTCTTAAGAGTACGTTCTTTCAGCTCCCTGGTACGCGTATTCTGAATTTGAGCAGTCAAACACGTAGTGCTCCCTTGTTCCACCCTTTCCAGCAGGTGAGCTGGAATTAGCCACCTATACTCCACTGCCCAAATGATCTGCCATAAGCCAGAGTTTGAAAAAAAATTTTGTGTAATGGACAGAAAACTTTTAGGCATAACATTGGTAAGCAGAAGCACTACATCTTAATACATTCTGAAATAAAAATGTAAGCGACCTGTTAGTCTACAGCATTTAACATTTCTCACCAAGTGGTCAAACCAAAGCCAATACTGTACTTTCATGAAAATACACAGAAAAGATCTAAAGCTCAACACCGAGAAGTTTGAATGCTAAGTAAGAAAACAATGTATTTAAGGAAGTCAAGTTTTCTCTAGTCCTTATTAGTACCCCAATTTCAGATGTACGAGTTAATATCAAATGTCCATGAAATTGCCAGAAGACTTACATTCTTTGGCTGTTGGTTTATTTTTTTGTCTTCTAGATCTTTGAATTTTGATCGATAAGAAACCATTTTTTCCTGAAGATCTGGCGTACACAGCTCATACGCATCCAACATAAGAGGAAATTTAACATCCTAGGAATCAAAGTATAAAGATTATTAGCATAATCTGGTATTCCACATTAAAGCATTCTCCCACGGGAAGACAACACTAAGTCCAATTAAATGCAACTCTCATCACAACTACAACACCTGATCTACTGAAATTTTGCTGCCAGTACTCAAAGGGCTAAAATACTTTCACAGAAGAATGTCTGATTCAGTATAAACAAATGATCATAAATTACTACATTCAGTATAAATATTTAGATTCTTTAGTAGTAGTATATCATACTTCTATCCTGTGGAAATGCCTACACAAGTCTAAGGAAAAAAATGCATGTAGAATGACCACAAACTATCAAAAATGTCAATTTGTGTTATCTGAACAATCTTCTCAAATGGTGAATATGTGTCTTCAATCTTTCTCCCCTTCCTTGTCATGCCCCTGGGCAGTCTAAGAGGTTTAGGAGGTCCGTCAGCCAAGGCCAACAGGAAGGAAGTAAAACTGGAACATTCAGCTGGTTCTGGCATTTGTGAACCAGAAAGCCAGGCAATTAAAATAACCAATACAAGAAATGTTTCTCAGCATAAACATTTCTCATCAGCTTTACAACACTGTCCAGTGACTGAAACCATGTTCCTTTCCTTAATTACACATTCTCCCCTGAACCACTGGTGAAAAGAGACCAAAACACATGCCCAGAGTACGGGAGCAAATTCCCTCCTGCCCCTTACCCTCTCCCCCAGTCTATTTTTGTAGCATAGTTTGCCACACCTGCAAACAACAGTACTTTGTACTTAAGCAAAGAAACTGCACTGTTCATATTTTAAAATGCTATTTAAAAGCAAACAATTTAGTAAATAGCCTTCAAGTATTAGCTGTCTACCTATAAAACCTCACTGAAATGCATGAAGAGGAATTGTACTTCAATATGCAGAAATCTTACCTTAAGAACTTTGGCATTCACAGATTCTTTCTCTTTGTAAAAAAATCTGACCATCTGAATAGTCAGGTATGCTGGCAAGCGACTGATTTTAGACTAAAAAAAAATTTAGAAAAAGCTATTACTTCAGATATTCACAGACCTTTTATACCTTAAAACACCATTCAGCCTAAATTCCAGGCTATTCTGGGAACACACTTACACACAAACACTTCGGAGTCTAGGAATGTAACAGGTTCTGCATAGTACTGTACAATTATCAACTTGTTTTAAAATTTCTTGGCAGTGGATATTCAGATGCTTTATACACATAAATCACACGCGGTTGCAGTGATAACTTTGTGTTCTGAGAAAAAGTTGACACCATTTAAAGGAATCATAAAGACAGCAACAAAAGCACCACTCACAGATTTGATATAGAGTGCATTTCTCTGCAGCGTTGGAGAGAGTTTTGTGATTTCCTCTTGAAGACGCTGTTAAAAAAAAAAAAAAAAAACACAACACATACATTCATCATAAAACACAGCTTAAAAAAAAGCACAGCACAGAAAAACCTGACACTAATCTTATTCTGCCAATCTCTTGTTGCTGTCAGCCATTACCACACAAAATTTTGAAATTCCTTGGCAGAAAGAACACACCCATTCATTCATTTGTTCAGCTCCTGCAGAAAATGTTCTTCTACAGGAGTAGAACTCGCAACTGGATTTGGTTACACATTGCACCTAGATGTAGTTACCAATGTGTTATGTCATTGATACGTTGGAACACAACTGAAGAAAACGTGAAGTTTCTTGTGATGAGAACATTTGCGCATTTCTGAACTCTCAGCCTGAAGCACAGCGAGCTGCACACAAGGAGACACGCGGTGATACTCTGCTCCCGTGGCCTCTCCACACTCAAGGAAAGGTGGGCCTAGTTGTTACACGTTGTGACTCTTGCTACAGGCAATCCAGCATGACAATTCTACAAGACTGTTTTCGGCCTGCGAATGAAGTTTCTTTTTTCATCATCTTTTTGATTTATGTGTGCTGACTATTTTATCTTACTTTTCCTTCTAAGTTGTGTCAAAAAATAAAAAGCGGTTACGAGGATTATCTGAAAACCACACAACTTAGTCCAGCCCTGTACAAACTGTATCACTGCTTCCACCCCTGCTCCTATACAAATACACTGCAAGAGCAGTTAATACAAAGTTTTGTAGTAGTTCCTCTCCTTGTTCCTTCAGATCCTCAAAAAAACCCTGAAAACTTAAAAATGTATATGTATAAAAAGCACAGACTACTTTAAGAAGTGCTGCTTAAATAGATTAAAGATGATGTGTCATGGAAAAAAACACCCCCTTCAAAACGTGCAAAATTCAAGTTTAATTGTTCCATTGTCCATCACCCTATTTTAAAATTTATTTTTGGGGAACCATTTGCAACATGCTTAAATCATTATACTGCTCCGTCTGAAGTGAAAGCCAGCTGAACAAACCAGTAACAAATTGCCCTGCACGTGGCTACCTGCATGGGGAAGACTGTGTCAGGGTTAAGAAAAAGCTCTACTGCAGTCTGCCTTACAGTAACATGCAACTCATCTTCACACAAAAATACCCTGAGACACTGTAAAGCTAGCACAGCAGATATAAATTCTAAGTCACAGGTTAAAATCACAGGCCGTTTCGAATTTCAGTTCAATAAAAGTTGTAATGGCTTACCAATTTTAGTCCTGTAAACAGGTATTTCACTTCCTGATTGATAAAGCAGCTAAGCTGAAGCAGATTCTCCTTTCCTTTAGTTACCTCCTCTTCTTCAGCTTCTGTACATTTCATGCTTCACAAAATTAAGGAAAACCATCATGCGGAACAGCACAGTAATTTAAGATAATCCCGACGGGCTTGTGCATCAATAGTACTTTTACTTCTTGCAGTATTAAAAAGCGGATATTAAACAGCCCTTCTGCAGACAGCATACCCCAAAAAAGTGAGTTTTTAAATCAACATTTAAGCTTGTGACGACTGCTTTGTTCTGTCTTTTCTTTTTGTTCCTCCCTCCATCCCAAAGCAAAGATCACACTAACTGGCTGCCAGTACCAAGTTAGGAAGCCCTCCTCTAACGTACGCTCCACTTCTGGTCACAGTTAAAGTCACTCTATTACTGCTGATGGCCAGACTTGCTGTTTCTTTCCCTATGGACAGTTTCCTCTCCCTGCCTTGTATGTGTCCTCAGCACTCAAATGAAGTCCATGTCTTCATTATTTTCTACACATTCTACTAATTGTTCTGTCCAACCTCATCTGCATTAGTTTCTTACTCATCTAACAACGTGCATCTAATTGACCTCTTAAGAACTCAATCAGGCTATCTTTTGTGCGTGTTTAGTATGCCAAGTACATCAGCAACACTCCCTTAGAAGAAAAAAGACGACTATTTAGGAAATTAATTACTTTTAGTTGAATAAAACATGCCAGCATCCTTGAAGCAGAAAACAGGCAATCTTCTCTGGGGAGGAAATATCGTATTGAAATTCAGTGGGGTTTTTTCCGTAAATGTCCACTGCCATTCTTTCTCCCCACATCACCCTCTCTCTCAGAATATACCCACTCGTAACTTCAACTTGTGTACTCCTGCGATACATCATTCCCTCATCTTTATTTTCTGTGCTATTCTGAACAATGCTTTTCATCCTCCCTGCACTCAGCTGCTAAAGTGTGAAATTTCTGTCATTCTTTATGTCTTGCCTTGGTCTTTAGGATACGCTGTTTCAAATTCAATGCTGAAGAACTGATCAATTAAACTCTTCCTTTTAGAAGATGTTGCTGTAGCTCCAGAGTCTGTCTGTAAGACAAATTCACTTACGATGTAACTTTAAATAGCATGTAAAGATGCTCTTCTTTACAGACAAAATAAGCCCATGTATTTAAATTCCTTAAAGCCTATTCCTTCATCTTTCTACAGGTGCATTTTCTCCTAATCAGCCAATCTCCTTACACAGGATAAAAGTTTCAAAACAAAGGCATTAATTTTAGCATGCTGTGGAAGCCACCTCAAAGCATATTAGCAAGCAATGTTTCAATCAAAAAGTCACAATCTCCATGCGCCCCAGCTTAAATCTGTCTTAAATTTTCAAGTAGTCTATCAGATTTTTGCCACTGCAGAGACTCTCCAGAAAACAGTTTACAGAGGAAGAAGAGAGTTGGTCTGGTAAAGCTTTCTGAAAAACTTTCATCTCTTACAAGGTTTAGCTGTCTGTTTGAAAGAGCACTCTTGTAGCCAAGAATGCCGTAGCACACTTTTTAAGAAACGGAGTTGTTGTGTGCTAAATTCACAGGTCATCTGAGGCAGCTGCTGCACGCTCCTGGCCCAATGTATGCCTTACAACGCCCAGAGGGAAAGTATTCCTAGAAGTACGCTCCACAGCACAGCTGACACGGCATAGGTAGCGCTACGCTGGTCAAACACATCAGAAGGCAATTTCACTTACTGGACTACAGACACAAGTTAAAAAACTCAGAAAACAGATAATCCTTAGCAAAAAGTATGTGAATCACAAGTATGACGTTATAAATCCTAACTGTGGTTAGAGTAAGGCTACAATTACCTCCATAACTGTATCACCTTCGATGCCTTCCAGCTTCTGCTGTAGTACCCTCATCATCTGCACCCAACACTCATTGGCATCCTAGAAAGGGAATAGCTAATTACATCTGACTAGTAGCATGATGGGTTCGTAACATTAAACCCATCAATATTCACACTATAAAACAAAATGTAAGGATTCGTTAACTAAGAATTTCTCCACATTACACCCCACATTTTTCAGAGCTAGGACTTGATATTACATTCAGCTTTTCTACACAATACAAAAGCAAACACTTCACTGGGACCAATCACTTTCACAGGGAAGGAAAGTTTTTAAATATTCTTGTTCTCAAATTCCAACATAAGACAACATTTCCAAACCGTAAGCCAGTAAGTGGTCTTTACCTGTTGAAGGTACTGGCCTTGATCACCCTTCTCTGCAAACTGTGGGAAGGCCATATGTAAAAACTGCAGAAGAATGATAGGTGGAATACTGGAGGAAGTTTTATCCATCGAATCAAACAAGTCTCTAAGAGCTTGAAGAAAAAGTAAGTGAATGCTTTGAAAAGCGGAAAACCAATTCAAACGTAGCAGAAAGTTTAAAAAGAAGAGCAAATCAACAGCAACATTTAAAGTGACCATTTAACAGTGTCCAGTTCAATCTTTCTAAAGCAAGATGAAATCTTCAAGGTGGCACAACAGGTGCACCTAAGATTTTATTTGTGAACATGACTTTGCAAGCATAAAGATGACGGTTCTGAGAGTTTGACACATAGTGCCTTGTCTTTCCTGACTGTTAACAGGAAAAAAAAAAAACCACCACCAAAAAACCCCACATTTTTACATTTTGGAGCAGTTAAGATTTAATTTGAAACATCTGAGGAACAATGTTTTTCCACAAGAAGACTACACCTAGAGAAACCAGAAGGCATTCACAGTCTATCCTCTAGAGGAGCTTAAGTTTCACCAACTACTGGGAAAAAAACCTTCCATTTTTCCCAATTAAAATGTCTAGAAAATACTCATGCTTAATTTAAGACCCAGGAAAACAAGTATGTGTATGCATACGTGCAGACAGCTCATAACTATGTGCAGTTTAATGAATACTACTGATTGCATGACAATACACATGGCTTTCTTTTTTGCTCCAGACACACTACTTACCTACCCAGGTTACAGCACTTTAAATCCACAAATCACTTCAGAGACACCTGTTAATCCTCACAACAACCCTGTGAGGTAGGCAGCAGTCTATGGTCACTGCTTTACAAGTGGATAGGGTAATGAACGATACTCTTGAATAAGTGGTTACAAGAAACCAAGGTCAGTTGCTTCCTCTCTTTAAGAAGTACCTTCACCGACCTTGATAAGAGGGACAACTGATAGGACACAGCAATTAAAAAAAATGCCATAAGTGTCATGCAGGAGTTCTTGACCAGCTCAGCACCAAAGAATTAACTACAAATTACTTAAACTATTAAGATCCTAAAAAGCAGAGCTGTCACCTTAAAAAGAAAACAAGGGACACGACGTAAAGGCAGTGAAAAGGGATGGGGCAGGCATGGCTGTATAGAGTAACCATTGAACTTACCACCCCAAAACTTGATCAGCAGGCATACCCACAAACTGGACCTTTCCTTCCTTATATTGTTTTGTTTTTCCTTAAATGGACTGGTAGAAATCCCAGTGTCCTGGCCCAGCATCTTAGTGGGGCAATGAAATAGAGTAAAAAAAGAAAAAGTGGACAAGTAGTACCCTTGTTCAAGTGTAAGGGGTCTAACTAGAATTCTAGTTAGAACTTGGAGATACGGGGCCATTGTGATCTCCCACACTGTGAGCACCCAGATCACCACAACAAAGAGTAACCTTCCTTTGTAAGACAATACTTTCTACTTCAGTTAAGAATCTGGATCTTTAGGGTGAAGCCTAAGACCACTGATAAACCATCAGCTACCACCTCAACAATAATGCTCAGTCAATAAACCATATTAAAAATATAAATGAAACACATATTCTAGGAGTATGGTGTTAGCCTACCATTAAGTAAAACAAAAAACTGTACGCTAAAACATTTCTAGACAAAATGATCCAATCAACAGATTGAGTCTTCTTTAGGTAATTCCAGTTACTTTATGCCTACAGATGGAAACATTTAAGTTACAGAAATTATCTCCATCTAAGCCTAGATGGAGTATGTTTTTCCTAACATGCAGCTAGGTAATATGCAGAGATGTATGCTTTGCAGCCATGGTTAGAGTAACTTTAAAAATATTAATGACAGAGCAAAATGAATCCTCGAGCGCTAGCAGATCTGAAATTCCTAAGGCTATGAAGAAAAATGCGTGGAGTTCTAACTACAATTTTCACCTGCAGTTAGCAGGAAATCACACGCTAGTCTAAACCCCTGCGTTCTACTCTGAACACCAACCTGCAGTAATGTATTGAGCAGAGGCCATTTCTCCTGAAGCTCTTAAGGCACCACCATACCTAAAGGGAAAAAAAATAGTATGCCATTAAACACAATCAAGAAGAGCAGTCAGAATTTTAAATCATAAAGCAGACAGCAGCTGTCTTTATTTAAATGTATCAAAAGAAATCAAACACCAAACCAGAAGTAACTGAAGATAAGATTTACTCACACTCGCCTCAAAGTCTCAGCTATACTGCAAGCACCGCATGGAAGCAAAGGAAAACGGGCATCCTTATGGCAATAAGTAAGTGCAGGCTCAGAAGTCTGGATATATCCCTGCTGCTTCCCTAACCCATTTGCCTCAAAGACTCAATCTATTTTTAAAGAAACTGAGAAAACGTCTGAAGAGAAGCTACCTCATTTCTGGAACATTTGCTACAGCTTCTTCAGATACATGGAAAAAACCACCTTCAAGGTTAGATGACAGACAAAATACACAGAAATGGAGAGCGGGCTCCCTCCCGCTAAAGCGGAAGCAAAACAGTGACAGGTGAGACATTTTTCTTGGGGAGAAATTTCCTACACTGAACCAGTACAGGAGTCCACCCATATTACTGGATGTTACCATTCTGAATGATTTCTTAATTTAACAGCTGCATGAGGAAAAGATGCTCTCCTCAAGCACGTAAGCGTTTAGGCAAAAACAAGGTTTCATGCATTCTTTAATCTCAAACTGAACTTTAAAATTTTGCTCCCTGCTAGATGATGAGCAAGAAACTTTCCTCCTGACATGCTACAAAACAGGGTGTACTGAGGTCAGCGGAGCAGCTGGTGAGAAATTAAGCCATAACAGTAAGCGTTCCCCACGTGAGTCCTTCCACTTCTCCCCCACTGCCGCACCCTTCCATCCTGCCATCAGGCAGGGAGGATCAAATCAAGGCTAGGTCTCCAGGGAAAAACAGAGTGGCTGCCTGGGAGTCTGACTTCCCACTGACAGTAACCACATCTTGCACTGCAGTCTGACAGTTTCACAGGGTACATTTTGACATCTGGTATGTTAAGTTTGTCAAATAGTCTGATTTGGTGCAGTAACTCAAGAGTCCTTTCCATGGAAATAAACAGACTTTCCTAAAATGACAGGACTGAACAACAAGAAAAACCTTTAACGTACAGTTTCTGTACTTCTCCAATAGTTCTCAGTACTAAATAATTAAGGTTCACCTGCTAACAGATGAACTATTTTTAAAAAGGTATGGTTTTCTTATTATAATTAATCTGGAGGACAAATGCAGGCTCACATTGCCATGTATTCTTTTTTCCTCCGATCTTCATAGTTTTCAAGTTTCTTATAGATGCCTCACAAAAAATAACTGGCCGTTTTCACATTTCAGTCCAGAATAACAACAACAGAAAATTCAGAAAAGTTATTCTAGAATCAGAATGAATGAAACAAATTCCATACGGGCATGCCTCCTGTTCCCTACACATCCACACGACAGTAACTCCGTCCTATTCCAGTTTGCCACCACAGTAACACCCATGGTCCTCATCTCAGAGCTTCCTGATGTACCTCCAGGTGTGAAACGTCAGCAACATCACAATTTCGTAGTTGAAAACACATTGTGCAACAAAGTAATTGAAAAAATAGTCCTCAAAGGAACACAACTCCCGCACAATTCCTTTGTACAGAACAAGATCATGCAAACTAACACCAGTTAGGAGTTCGGTAGTTGAAGCGTTTTAAGTCCTGATAGGAACTATTTTTTAGCTAGGCAAAACACATTGTCTCCACTAAAAGCCAGTTCCAACAAATACAGTTTTCAGCTCTTTAAAAACCACAGACTAAAGCGGCCTTTAATTGATCATTATGTTAATCTTGAACAGATTTAAAGAATAACAGATTTTTATGCTAATCCATACCAGTCTTAAAATGATTGTTCCACAAAATATATACTTCCTAAGATAAAGAAAACATTTTAGTCATGATATTTTTCTACTGAATCCTACCTTTTAAGGGCCTCTTTCACTTCTGGCACTGAGCGGATACACTGAACCGTAGCATTCATGTAGCAAGTGTTGCCAAGGTTTGTTAATCCACATGGTAATTCCATCTACCAAAAAATGTACAAGGGTACTTGAAGGTCTGAGAGATACGCGCAATCATTTTTGTATAAACACTATAATTTAACGTCAACTTCTAAGAAAATGAATGATCAGGGATGCGTACAACCTGGAACATTCCATCGAACTTTATGAAGTTTTCCAGATCCATTTTCTGATTATATTAATCATTTCACCATTCCATGCTATTAGAGGACATTCAGGAATGCTTTGGGTTTTTTTCTATGCATGTTTTAGTTTAATGAATATATTCTACAAGCAGGCAGTCATTCAGAAAGTTCAATTATAATCTCATTCAAGTTCTGACCTTAAAATTTTATTTCCATGAAATTTCCACATGAATACATTTGTACAAGACACTGCTTTAATTAAAAATCAGTTTTCACTGAGACTCTGAATGTGATGTTCATAGTTAGAAACAAAAGCATTATTTAAACTCCTGCCCAGAAGTCTGCAACACATTGTCAATTGGATCCTTTCAGGCAACTTGTGAATTTATAAAGTTTTGACAAATGTGAAAGCCAACTAGTAATTAAACTAACCAGTTTCAGAAACAACGATAAATCATAATACAATAGCATTTTAATTTCTTTTTAATCCTGCATATTTTAGTAGTTGTCAGGGAAAAAGCACGTAGTTTAATGAAACAAGTAATGCTGCATACTGATACCACTTTATTGTATGAAAAGATAATTCATTTGGCTGTGTAAAGCATTTTTATGGAATACGTGCAGTAGAACAGAATTTTGCATTTCTCTGATGTATTACAATGTGACCAACTTTTTCAAAATATTATCTGACACGGAATATCTCCTTGTTTGCCTCTCAGTTATCTCAAGGGTTAGTCTCAAAAATACAGAAATACCCTTCATCTGCTGGTGCAGATATAGGAAATCCCAAAACCAGTCCTGAACTACAGATTCACTCTCACGCAGACACGCATAAAAGTATCTCCATTCTGCACGTGCAGTTCAGAACAGTCAAACAACTGTTTTAAGTATGACCAAGAGCTCCTGGTTCAAATGAATGATGACAAAATTAAGCCTTTCAAACTGGAAAAAAAAAAAAAAAAAAAAAAAGGAAACCCAAACAGAAGTTACTTCGTTTAAAAAAGGGTATTATCTATTCCACTAATATCAAACTTCTTTTCAGTTTCCAGGAAGAAAAGTTTATCTAATACTAAGAAGAACAAACAAAACCCCGAACACACCCCATCCTAAACAAACCTTTGTTTCTCTTTGTAGATATGAAGGAGGCGGGAAACAATTTTGCACCTCTGAGCCCTTATTCAGGCAAAGTTCAAGACAGTAATACAGCAAAGGCAACAAACTTTGTCTTTAAAAACATCAACAATGTTATTTTTAGAAAATTGACTAAGCTGCCTGCTTAAAAGAAAAACAGCACTAGTTTAAATTAAATTCCAGATTTCACTGCGACCAGTTTGGTCATTAATGTAAATTTGCTTTCTTAGACAAGCTATAAATGCTAAACAGACATTACAGGTTCACAATCCACTTTTAAGCAAGCATTTAAAAATGTGCAATTATTCAAAGGCTTACAAGAAACCAAAGTTTGAAACATGCTTACAGCGGAAGCCAACTGCTCCTCTGTCATGTCTTCAACAAAGACGGGTCGAGCAATTGGCTCTTCAGGAAGTGCATCTGCAGAACCCATCATTAATAAGGTCATCCCCTTGAAATACAGTAAAAATAGTAATAACTCTTTAAGGGTAGTTATTTCCACTTGGAAAAAAAATTATTAATCTCAACACATTTCAGCTATTTCTCCAAAAACTAAGCACAATCCTTCTCTTAGTTTACAGAACTGATACGGCACTGTTGTTTCTTAAGGGAATACCTTAACTTCCTCATTATCCAGAAAGTACTCACAGACAATTCCACCGCACTATCTGTGCTAGATGTTGCCACTGAGCCTGAGGAGTCTGCAAGCAGCTGAAAATGGAATATTCCCATGGGGACTAGATTTAACATACATGGAATACCCCAACGTGAAGTGTTCAGAAAAGCTCCCTTCCAGATGGACCACCAGGAATGAAGCACCTTCAACAATTCACTGCAAATAGTCCTCTTTCCTTTAAGTTTTAGAAAATATTTTGGAACCAAGGATAACTGAGCAGCCAAATTCTGATTTTGAAGAAGCTGCAACATTTGAGCTTCTCAGCTGGCAGCATCTTAAGTTCTCAAATTCAGAGTTCTCTAAACAACCACCAATCATCCCTCATCTTTAACCCGGAATGGCGGAAAACACTTCAGACAGACGTAGGTAATAATGAGGACCACAGCTTTGAGTTTGGAATTCTTTTTTTCACCTGAAAAGCAAGAGGGAAAGGGAAGTGCCATCCTTTGGTCTGGCAAGTTTTGAGGGCATTAAAACTAAAGTGATAAAGTAAAAATAACCAAAACAACCCCATCAGTTTAAGCACGAGGACTAACACTCAAGAGGGAAAATAAAGCAATCCAGTTACCATGCTTGCTGGACTAGCATAAGAAAAAGGAGTTTTTCAGCATTCAACATCTACAGGAGTACACCTACACAATGAAAGGGGGAGAAAATGGCTATCTGGGCCTCGAAAAATACAGTGCTAAAGAGAGAGATGACAGAATGAAAAGAAACAGCTTTGACAGTGTCAACAAATCCCTAGAACTTGTATATAACATTAATAAAGGCAGTTACTACCGTAACAGTATGCAAAACAGGATAAGAATATGATGTACTGGGGTTTTTTGCTGAATTACTTAGCTACAATAGCTGCAGCTACAGGCTGCTAATAGATGCCTGCAAACTGATCATAAGGGGAAGAGCAATGCTACCTAATTCCATCTCCAGAGTGAAGAACTGGAGTAAAACCTGTACCAAACAGATGTTACAAGATACCCAAGGAAATTAAAATTACCAGAAAAAAACCAAACAAATCTTTGGGGTTCCTTGTTACTGTATTACTTGTATTATATAGGTAAGAAACACAAACACATTCGGTTTTTGTTTTCTTTTTGAACTAGTCAAAAGTAGGAATAACCATTACTAATAGCTTTGGTTTTAAAGCTGCTATTTACCACAGGAGAACACATTGCAGCAGGCTGATAAAATAGGCAGAGCTGTAACTTCAGAATTTGTAATGCAACAGTTTTCCACGCTGGGGACATACAAGCACAATTGATCGTAGCGAGCACCGAGGCTCACGTGCTCTCTCTAAATAACATCGCTTACTATTACGGTCACAGACAGACAACACAGAAGGACCACTGGTCTGACTCGGAACTCTATACGCTCCCACGTACTTCAGGAAGATGGTGAAATTTCCCCACGGATACCAAAAAAAGGTTTTATAGATATCAATGATGAGAACTTTGTCAGGATGTTTACGTACGACAGCTATAAAATTTTTCATCAAGGTCTGATTTTTAAGAAAGAGCTACCCATTCAAATAGAAACAGAAAGAACTTAAAACTCTTTAAATGCCAAAATAAAAATCAAACAAGTAAAATTTAGTTATTCCTCAGAACTTACATTCTTTATTTTCAGGTTCCCCCAGTCATCATCCTATATTTGAAATGAAATAAAAGACAAGTTAATTATCTTGCAGCAAAAGACAAGTGTTTTTATTAATATTGATAACATATTTCTAAATATACAATTGTGTTTCATCCAAGATTACACAATATTCACTATTTACACAACACCAAGTCTTGTCTGACTAAAATAAAAAGCAGCCAAGTAGTTTTCCCAGTAAGGTTGTTCATCTGTTGTTCAACACCTAAGATGTAAACAACTTCCCCTGTAAATTTAGATTAGGAAAAATACAAGGGTTGTAAAGCACTGAGCAGGCTGCCCAGGGCAGCGGCGCAGTCACCGTCCCTGGAGGCATTTAAAAGACACGCAGATGGGACATGGCTCAGCGGTGACCTGGCAGCCCTGGGCGGGACTTGATTATCTCAAAAGCTCTCTTCCAAACAGAACAAAACTAGTTTTTTGTAGGAAAGCTGTGTACACCACATTACACCGCTAAGTCTCCAGCAAAGAAGTGCCAGAGAAACTTTTCTTAAGGTAAAAAAGCAAGAAGTTGTATTCAGATTCCAAACATTAAAAAGGAATAGGGGGGAAAAAAACCCCACCAAGCAGAGCAGCGTCTGGTATAAGAGGGAAGAAGTGTTTTAAAACAGCGGTGTACCTCCCAACCATTTGTCAACAAACTTTTGTAGTGTTTTCTAGTAGTAGGCAATGAGTCATACAGAATTATTTCTGAAAAGCATGGTCAATTTAATACATAGAATGAAAGCTCTTCTGGAGAAGCACTCAGAAATATGGTCAATGTTCATGATTTTATAAAGCTAGAAGTAACAGAAAACCCCAGAGATTTCTACCTTCAGAGTTCCTCCTTTAACCATAACCTTCTGTCTAGACGGCTGAACTCCAGTCAGTGCAAACAACTGGGCTTTGAAGACCACTGGCGGCTCATCAGTGTTAAGCTCCACAGCATCGAACTTCTCTTTTCCCCATTTCACATTAACTGCAAAAAAATGTTTTGAAACTAGATTATTTCCTAATATACAAGAATGTAATTACCAAGATTAACCCAGTATTTCAAATTCCAGATTCGATACCATCTCAACACGCTCAATTTTTAACTCTAAAATCTGTCAATAATCAAGCTAAAAGACACCTTTCCTACAAGGTGTCAGCCATCCACAAGGTTCTCAGCCATCAGAACACATTATTTCCAACAAGTCTAAAAATATCCTACAAAACTGTTGTAAGCAACACACATACTCAGCTTTGTAAGCAATAAATGTGACAGCATCAGAAGTTCTTTGGGCAAATCTTCACAAAAGCACCTCGTAGGCTACTCTCTGAATCTCTTGCTCACTGTAAGCAACTTTCTAAAGGAAGTTCAGGCATGCAAATCCAGTTCAGTTTTCCATAGCACTTTTTTTCCCTCCAACACCAAACAATACCATGTTTTTTAAGAGCAAAGCAACTGTCTGACAGTTTCAGCTACCAGTATGATTCAGATGGAGCTATGTGAGGAGATAAGCGTGCATCAAGGCCCATAAAACAGCACACCTCCTGCTTCCTTCTAACGGCAAGTTAACCTCACAGAGCCATTTACAACGCCATCCCTGCTACCCTCCTCCGTTGTGACAGCGTTCCCACCAACCACCTGTCTGTACGCAAACACGTACAGTGGCCTAGCACAGGCTGTGGCCCCAAAAGCTGTGCCCGCAGTAAGGGCGCAGGACTGGAATTAAGAACTGAAGTGAAATTTGGCCACACCAAGCTTAACTTTGGATGCTGGAAATGGGATCACCAGCAGAAACACGATGCGGAATGACACACAGGTATGTGCACTTTGGTATAGCTGGTACTAACCAGCGCAGACGAAAATCCCAGGAATAAACAGTGTGTTTCTAAAGAACGGTGACACATCTTTGATCAATTCCAATCACTATCATAGGTACACAAGGCTACTTTAGCAAGCTACTATATTTTGTAGATGTTCAACAAAACTGCAAACAGTCATACCCTATGTGCAAAGTAAGTGTCTGAAATACCATACTTAAGAAAACTGTATCCTTCCTCTACCTCTGCTTCAGCTTTAACTAAATGTACTATAGCAACTCTATGGGTCTTTTCCCCCCACAAAAACTCTTGAAAGCCGTGATGTAAAAAAAGCCTTCCATGAAGGTTCAGATTTCAGATGCATGCAGTAATGGGTAATAAGGAAGAATAACCAAAACTTAGCCTAAATTAGCCTATAAAGCGACTTAAATGACTAGCTTTTCTGTATTTCTAGCAGAAAGTACTTTCTGATGTGCACAACCTTCTGACTGTTTAAAAAACATTGCATATTTAAGATGTACCAAGTACTAGCGTTCTGCTGTTTTCCAGAAAGACAGCCCACTCAGTCACCGAACAAGTTTGTGGCACAGACCTTTAAGTTTTGCATTTTTGAACAGTCATGCATCCACCTCTAAATAGCACAAGAGTTTGCAACTATTCATCTGTAGTGTCACCAGTTTTGACAACTCAGCACAGAAAAGGAGACTAAAGAACGCAAAGAGGGTATTTCTCTTCAGAGAGCGCAGCCAAAATGTCACCAAAAGTTTCCAAAATAAAAGAGAAAATTGTTAACTTTAAAACAATGGAAACTAAGAAAAAGGGAAGGACTTTTACCCCACTGACAAAGAACTGCTTATGCAGATGGCCTGGAGTTCGGGGAAAGTCCTGTTATATTGACATCAGGATCCTAGATTTCCAACAACTAAAATATTTCTCCCTAGAGAAGCAGGGACACAACTGTGTACTGAGGCCTTCCACAATCTACTCTTCATGTACCAAAAAGCCGCAATGGGCCAGATCTATGAAACATAAACAAGCCAGTAACTGGTCCTAGAGGCATCACCGGAGCTTTTGCTCTCGCAGTCTTCACTAGAAACTTCCCTTCACAGCAAGGAGGGCAAATGGGACGCAATGCAGTTTAGGAAAATTCTAACTCCTCTGGTTTTACCTAGGAAATAATGGATTTAAAAGAGTGAAGGCCGACGCACCTAGACACACGTGAAGGCATGGACACAGAATTACGGCTCACATGACAGACTGCAGCACTTCTCTCAGTATTAAAAAACAAACAAGCCAACAAACAAGGGCAATCCTGAGGCACGATCGCGGGCGATACGCGTGTGACCCCGTCCGCACGACCGAGCCCTGCCGAAAGGCCCCTCCCGCCCTCGCCCCGGCCGGGCCAGGCCAACGCTTCCTCCTCGGCCGGGCGGGCCGCCTCTGGGGCGGCGCGGGCCGGGCCGGGCCGGGCCGGGGGTCCGTGCGGCTCCCGGTGCCGTCCTCGGCGGGGCGCGGACACGTGCCGAGCGGCGGG
>JAVSBS010008851.1:83950-97068 GCA_033124195.1 Coracias cyanogaster | reverse complement strand
CGCGATCCGTTACCTCGTCGAGGAAGTGCGCCGCCCGGGGGCGGCCAACCGCTTCGAGATCGAAGCAGGGCTGACCGACGGCGGCTACCGCCGGTAGACGCGCCCGCCCGTCACGTCGGGAACGAGTGGGTGACCTTCTCCGTCGTTCGCCGACGCTCCAGCGCGGCCGGATCGGCGTTCGCGACCTGGACCAGCGACGCTCCGGCCGCGAGGACGGCGACGAGCGAGGCCAGCATGACGGCGAGCACGGTCACGAGCAGCTTCGCGGCGAGCGCGGGCACCCGGGTCGGTGCCGCGGCGCCGGTGTCTCTGAGCAGTAGCGCTCGGTGCCCAGCGGGCTCGGCGCCCGCCCCCGCCGCGCTGGAGGGGCTGCGGCCCGGCAGCCTGAGGGGAAGCGGTTCGGGGGAAGAGGAAAAAATGTTTCCTCTTGCGTTTTGCTGGCAGTGGCCTGCGGGCCGGGCCTGGTCCGGTCCAGCCCAACGCTCCCTGGGTGACCTGGGATTTATTTTGAAAGCAAACGGTCTGTCTTTCCCAATGTGCTGGGCAGACAGTGGGAGGAATGTTTACAGGTAACATGTAGAGGTCGTTTCGTGTCGTATTTTTACCCTTCTGTTGTGCTACCCACCCTTGTCAACAGCATGCGTGCATCCTTGTGGACTAGTATAATTGTTTTGAAATGCATTTTAAACAGTTTTTGGAACCCTTTTACGTGTGGACTTGTCACCTGATATTTTAAAGATGGTAAGAAATGATTTTTCAGCCTACGAGAAAGATCAGTGCATATGCCAGACTCCAGTTTTTGCTAAACAGATGGTACTCTTTTTTTACTTAAACAGCATCTTAAAGACACTTTTAGTTTTCTTGATGACTGAAGAGGCTTTATAAGCCTCTGTATGTGATTGTGTATGCTACCCACTCTACCTCTCCAAACTACACTCACTTGTGACTTTAAAATAGACCTATCTGTTCTGAAGGTTAAATAGCAAAGTGGTGCACTGCAAAGTCAAGTGTCTTGATTAATTTTAGGTTTTTTTGCTGTTTTTTCTTGTTTGTTCAGTTTTAAGTGTTGTATGAGGACTGGTTCTACATGTTTCTTCAGACTAGCTGGAGAAGTACCCTCATTTGCTGTGTCTGATGTTTTTCAGAAGCTACAGAAGTTTTCAGTAATGATCCAGACTGTGGGATGTTGATTTTCTTTGAAAGAAAAATGTTCTTAACTTGTGGAAACTTCAGCTGGGCAGTCTAAAACTATAAAATGGAATAAAAAGCCTCTAGAGGCTGTTAGAAAACCATTGTCTTTTAAAGATTGAAAATTAGTATTTGTTAAATTAACTTTGAATAATTACTATATAGTGAACAAAAATGTCTCAATTTAAATTGATGATCTTTACTAGGTAAGCAATCTGGTAGAATTTTGTCCAGTTTCTTTGGTATATGAAGTTGTGTGTATACGAAAGATGGGAAAGAAAGTTAACGTATATTGTATACTGTAACACTGATCCAAATCTTTTAATATGCAATAAATACCACTTGTCTAATTGGTCCTGAGGATTTTTTGTTTGATTTTTCTCAAAATGCTGAATATTTGACTATATCTTATTTACAGTGTAATATTGACATGGATTTCAGTGGGTGTGCCCTCAGTCCTTAAATCCTTTTGTGCAGATAAGCTTTAAAAAAGAAGACTGGTTTAATGTTAGTGATGAGACTGACCGTTAAAAGAACATTTCTGGAGTGCTTGTTAAAAGCTGGAGGATTCTGTACCGTGGCAGAGCTGTATTGTCACAGACCTGCCCACTGAGCCATGTAGTGCATCTGTGTTCAGTCATTTTTGAAGGTCAGGGGCCTTAATACTCAGTGATTTCCACTTTTTAAGAAAATAGCACCATGCCCTTATGTAAGTAGTGACGTTGAAGCGTATAATCAGTTCTTACGTTTGTATACGTATAAAACTGATGCTTTTTATAGACTTTCAGAATCTTACTCAGTTTTCTTATGTTTCATGCTAGTGTTACCCGTGACATGCATATTTTTCGGATTTTTTTTCTGTGATTCTTTTTTTTAATGAGACTTTTGCTTCTTACTCTTTTTTTGTTTTGACTGATTTGGATTACTTTTAAAGTTTTTTGAGGGGCTGTTTTGGACAGGAAGTTTTTGTTTTCATGTAGGCTCTATGGCTTTGTGTTTTGCCATGAGATATTATTAACAGTATTAATGTAGGAAAGATGGTCTTGGGAGTAGTGAAAAATTACTTAAGTACTGGGGTGCTGGAAGATCTACTTACTTGTTTGTGAAAGGCTCAGCTTAAAGTGGTTCAGGTAATTTTGGTAAGAAGAGGTAGAAACACTACTGAAAATAGGAATGCTTTAGGAAACTGATGATGGAACTGCTTTTGGTGGGTTCTGTGTGGTGTTTGCTGCCTGGCTTCATGGGCCTCCCTCCTTCCTCCCCATGTGAAAGTCAGCTGAACTTTTATAACAGACTCGTCTTAAAGGATATTTATTCTTTCTTCTTATCACAAGTCCAGTTTAGATGACAATGTAGATCCCACTCTTTCCTACTGGCGTTGTTGTAGGATTACTAGTGAACAGCAAAGCTTATAAATACCATTGTAGTGGTGACATACAACAAATAACATAAATTGCTCATGTAATACTCATGGAATGATCTTACACTATATGGTGAATGGATGGAGAACTGCTGCCTAGCTGATGTGTCTCAGAAATAGTTGCTAGAGAATTATTCCTGATTGTCATTGTTACTGAAAGTCTCAGAGGCATTAGTCTGCTAGACTCCAGGCTGTTTTTCATGAATGATTTGGAAGCAATAGCATAATTGTCATTAATAAAGCTTACAGATGAACAAGATGAATTGCTACTAAGCAGAGAGGACAGAACAATGGCACAAAGCTATCTAGAACTGATGTGAAGTTATGCTAGTAAAACAAAGTGCACCTTGGTGCAGCTGTATCCAAAGTAATACATTGGAGATAAGGAACATAGGCATGGGATCGTATCCTGGAATTTATTGACTGGTAGGGTATAAATATGAACAAGCGGTCCAGTGGAAGCTCCCAGTATAATGCTTTGATTAAAGAATATGTAATATATTCCTTTTTTTTAAAGCTGGTTTACTGTTTAGGAACAAGGTGGTGATTTTTGCCTGAGCATGTACTAATACTAATGATGAAGTTTTGTTTTTAAAAGTCGTTGTTAAACAATAAAAAATGTGAAAAAGAGTTAAGACATTATTAAAATAATTCTTATGGTGAAAGGCTTGAGAAACTCTGTTCACATTATAAGTAATAGTTAGAAGCACCTTTTCTTCCCCATGTGGATACTTTCTTACAGAGGTGCCGTTGTTTGAGTTTATACTTGAAAAAATCCAGTGGTTGGAAAGGGAAGCTGAATGGGATCAAACTGAAAAGAACAAGTGGTGAATGGTGAGGGTGGGTAATCATAGTAATGAAGGAGGGCAGCGGTGGATTATCCAGCTCTGTTTTCTGCTTGAGATTGGATGTCTCTCTAGAGACCAAATGCAAGCTTTTGAATTCTGCACGTGGTAAGTAGGTGGTGTTTCAAAATCCATGAATACAGAGGAGTTGTAGACCGTGCCACGGTGACTGATTCTGAGTGGTGTACCACCTCTTTTATATTGTGTGATTTCTTCAGCAGGATTGTGGAGAGCAGGGGTGGTCTAAGAGAGAGGGAGCGAGTCCTGTGGGTGTGGACCTCAAGGTGGAGATGGCATTGGCTGCCTGAGAGTGTGATACAGTAGCTCCATTACAAGAGATGCAGAGCACCCTAGAGTGGCACAGTAACACTGAGATGAGTAATCCCTGCTAGTTTGCCTCCTTCCATTTCTACAGTGTAGCCCTAATAAGGGAATGCTACTCATGCTGTTTGTACTTGTTATCCTTCAACTAAATGGCTTTAATAGGCTTTCTGGCTTTAAAGTCCTTGGATCTTCTAAACAAGAATGACTTAGTGACTGTTCTGTGATAGGTGTTGGTAGGCTTGGATGTTTTACTTTGAAATCCAAGAAGGGGAGAGGGGGAATCTTTAGGAAATGTATTTTGTTTGTATCACTCCTTTTTGTGTGACAAATATTCTTGGTGTATGTCCTAGTATGGCCTGAACTGCCAAAGGTATTTCAGCTGTTCAGGGTGGCATCTCTTCCTAAATGGTAAGGACTGTTACTGGGGGGGGAAGAACTGTTTTGTTACCGCTATGTAGTGCATTCACCAGTGTTGTTAGGGTGTGGGGGATATGTCTGAGAGAGGTGGAAATTATTGGTTATTACAGAATTCTTATGGCATTAGAAAAATACTGGCTGTGAAAGTTGGTTGTTTTGATTTTTTTTCACTTACTCTAAAGTCAGAGAAAAATCTTCCAGCAAAGTTGGAAGAAAATTTTAAGAGTTATGGGCTCAGACAGGAATTATGCCAGCTGGAAGCCTTCATTTTTATCTTTGTTTCTCTCCCTGTGGCTCAATTTGTAACTACTTGGGAAGTTTGAAGCATGATACCTGTTTGTGTTCCTTGGTGGCAGTGCGAAAAAAAAATAGGTAAACTTATTGTAGATAACTTTGGCTCTAATTTCTTGTTTAAAATGTCAGTGAAAGGCCTGATTTTACAGTCTGACTCTATTCCCTATGGGAATCTGTTGATATCGTTGAGGTTATATTGGGGTGCAGATGGTTCTTAATTGTCCTACAGGACTTAACTCCATAGTTTAGTCAGGATCACTCCAGGGGCTAAGCTTATATATGTGAGCTCATTCAAAGATCAGTTATTGTTTATTGTATTACTTAGAAAGGAGGACAGAACCATGAAGTCTCAGACAAATTAGTATGTTTAGTACTGAAAGTTGTCTTTTTTCGTGTCGTGGTTAGCTTCATAGTTTGAGGCTAGAGGGGACTGCAGATCTAATCCAACTTCCAAATGCAGGTATTGACCTTTTTTTTAAATTAATAAGTCTTTTTATAGCTAGCATACTACTTATAAAGTAAAAAAGAAAATAAGTAAAATCTTACAATAAAGATGATATTGTATAGCTGGGCAGGTTGCCCCCAAATGTCATTATTCTGTTTAAGACTTAAACCTGTTTCTGGTCTGAATTTAATTTGTTACTGTTCATTACATCTTGAGAGCTATCTATCCAAATATAGGTCTGTCTGCATTTCTTCAATATGCTGATGATTATCAGATCCCTACACTGGTGTATGGTCTGCAGTCCTACTGACCCCCTGGAGTCTGTCATTAATACGTGTTCTTTCATTTTGTCAGTGTTTTCATGGCATTGCTCTGAGTGCAGTAGCTGTCATAGAATCATTTAGGTTGGAAAAGACCTTTAAGATCATCGAGTCAAACCATAACCCTACTCTACCAAGTGCACTGCTAAACTATGTCCCTAAGCACCGTATTTACATGGCTTTTAAACACACCCAGGGATTGTAACTCCACAATTTCCCTGGGCAGCCTGTTCCAGTTCCTGACAACCCTTTCAGTGAAAAAAGTTTTCCTAATGTCCAACCTAAACCTTCCCTGGTGCAACTTCAGGCCATTTTCTTTTGTACTACTGTCATAGTAGTGAACATGAGACCAGAGCACTGCTCAAGTAGTCACACCAATACCAGGTCCACCTGCGGTAGTAAAGCAACTTCCACATTCTCGCTCAGCATTTCTCATTGTACTGGTCATGTTGGGAGCTGCCTCACACTGGAAGCTTGTGTTCAGATGATTATCCACCTCCAAGTCTCTTCAGTGCTTTCTGAATAGTTTCCTGGATGGATCTTCATTTTAGATATGACTTTGTTTTTGTTGGTATTTAAAAAATCTTGTTCTGGCATGTCCCAACCTTCGCCAAGTAATATAAGCTATGTTGTATCAGAAATAGCGTATTATTTATCCCCATTTCCTCCCTCACTATAAAACTTACCTCTAACTAGTATTTACTCATAGGTTATATGCAACCCCGAAGCAGGATGGGGTTGAAATACAAGCTCTATAGGACGCTTAGTGTCCTCTTGGCAGTGTTTTCATGTTAACACTCCCCTGACACTTTAAAAATATGAGCTACTGAGAAGAGCCAAGAGCCTTTTTTTGGCCAGCATAGTTCTTAACTAGGACAGTATGTGTAATAGTCACAAAATGAATCATAAGAGTAAAACTTGTACATCTCTAGTTTTTAATACATGTAAGATGGACCACATTAACTTTCTTTATATTCTAATTTCCCGGTCAAAGTATCAGACAGTATGAAATCAAACACTTTGGACATTAACTGTGACTATTGCTGCTACTTTATCAACTGGAAATGCTGGGTTTGTTTTTCTGTGGAGCCACGGTACTTAGCATTACTAGTCCTTGCTTTTTTGTTAATTATATAACAAACTTTGAAAAGCCAGCACTAACTTCAAGCTAACCATTAATAACCCCTGTTATCTTTTACCCACATCACTGGAGTTTCTTCAGGCTTAAGGAAGAAAAAAATTTACATCTTTTGGACTACATAGTTAACCTAAACAAACTATACTTTAAAGAAGTTTAAAGTTACGAAGTTTGTTCTGTATTAGAAATCATTTTATCGTGGCGAGAGGATGTGCTTTGAATTTTCTGGCTTTTTCCTTAGCTGTTTTTATTCTGGACTTACTGAACATTTTCAAATTTTGTGGTTTTATTTTTTTTTATTGACAGTTCTATCTTTCTTATGTTGTAATCTTGGTAACTTTTACCTATTTCTTGTGTTATTAGGATGCTACTTGCCCTTCTAGGGATGTCTTGTATCCTTTTGCTTGTTTTCCAGTTTTCTGTGTTTTGCTAATTTGTCGCGTTCATTGTCAATGCTTCTCTTGCCATTTTTACAAGATTCCTTTTTTTTTCCTTTACAATTGTAAAGAAAAAAGTCATTTACACTTCCATTGTAAATCATGAAGTTTTTCACCACTCTGGGCTTTTTCTCAGCGGTGAGGTTGTGGCTTCTCAGGTACCTAGTAAAACACTTAGAAAAAAATGTCAAGTATTTACAATCTTTCTTCCACATATTTTCTTCTAATTTGGGCAGTAATTGATTTAAACTTTCTGGAACAGGCCTTCTTCCAGCATCAGTGATAAATGTCTGGTTTGACCTAAATTTGTGTTGACTCATTTTGCCTTTACTTGTTAAGCACAGACTTCAGATTTCACAGAATTTTAGTTTTTGAACAGCATTTGCTTCGCTGTGGTTTACTTATTCACTGAGCAAAGTAATGAGACGTTGTAGATGTGGAAGAGGGCTACATTTTAGCTTTGCAGAATCCAGTTTATGGAAGGAAAAGTTTGTTTGCTGTTTGCTTGAAAACTGGATTATATTGCCATCGATACTGATATGTTTAGAGGAGCCTCAATAATTGACCTTTCAGCATGCACGCCGTCCTCTGCTGCTTTTCAAAGACAGGATGAGATAAAGATTTGACTTCATAGCATCTCTGTAGTTGAGAGAAATGCTGGGGTTTGCTACAAATGAGACTGTAGAACAAAGTTGAAAGCTTTTTCTGAAGTTGGAGGGAGTTGGGCTGAATTGAACCCTCAGGCCTGTCACGCTCAGTACATGGTGTGACATTAGACTGCAATTTGTCTTGTGCAGTTTTGAAATCTAGTAATTTCTTCCTATGCTTGTAGGATGCCCTGAGGTTTTGAAGCGTTTCCTCGATTGTCTCTGTAAGGCAGGAGGTACCAAAAATGTAGGGTAGTGGGAATGCTGTGGTCAGAGCTTGGAAGGCTGCTCAAGACCAGGGGATGATGAAGATGACTCAAGGAGGACATTGCTGGCTTTGAAGAGTATGGTTTTGCAACTGAGTTTAAGCTGGTCTAAAGCCACGGTGGAACCCAGACACAGCCACTTACCCTTACTGTGATTAGCTCTTGCAGTTGTGTGGCCAGAAGGTGACTTGGGATATTTCTTGCTTTGTGAGTCTGTGACCTAATCTAACTGAAACCATTACTGCATTGTTGTGAGAACTAGTAAGAGGTAATGGAGAATGCACAGCATGACTTGAAGCAACTTTCACGCACTTGTAGTTGTGCCCTGCATTTATCGTAAGTGGGAATGAGAGTTTGCTTTGTTGCCTATTGATTTGAAGCTCCATTTGCTGAGTCAAGATTGTGGTGGGAATGGTCAACTGAAGTTTTCCATGAAGACTGAGTACACTTTCTACTAACTTTCTTTTTTTTCTGTATCTGCCAAGCAGAATATAGGGTCCATAGCTCAATGAACAGTTCATTCTGTCATGTGTGCTTGCCAGTGTTCTAATTCTTGATTTAATTCTTAAACTGTTCCTCAGAGACGAGTTAGCTATAAACTCACAAAGCAGCATAACTTACATTTGCATAGGGCTTTGGGAAATACTTGCTGAATAAAGCAGAACCTTCAGTATAATTTTTTTTAATGTGTGATGCGTTCAGGTTTGAAAATTGAATGAAGAATTTTCATATTTGAAAAAGAATTTCCAGACTATCTTTTTTTTCTGGGAACTTAAAAAAAAGACTGTCTTTTTGTTTGGTTTGATTTTGGGTTTTTTTTTGTCCAAGTAGTTGAGGATCAGGATTGAGTTGGATACATCCTTAGGTGCATTTTTGAAGTTTGGCACTTTGAAAGTGTGAAATTCATAGCTGATTTTAAGTTCCTTTCATGATGACTGACTGATGCTAGTTCTGAGGGTTTGGGTTTTTTTTTAATGTTGGGAGGTCTGCAAGCTCATATACTCCAAGACCTAGACCTGTTTAAATCACTTGAAAAAAATACAGTATTATTTCTGCTGAGATCCTGAGATTTTGGCTGAGAGCACAGTGCAACACTCCCTGAAAGCCAAAAAGGTACTTGTTAATGTGAGTCGCTGACTAAACCAAAAGGAAGGTTTAAACCATAGTATTTTAAACTTGTGATTCTTTTAAAAACCTTTACAAATGCCAGTAAACGCAGCTGGTGATGCTACGTGTGCAAATACAAGGACTCTGAAAAGCCTGCTTGTGAAGCTGTTACTTCCTAAAGTTAGAAAACTGTTCGATTTAGGAGCACATCTAAGTAAATGACTAGAAAGCAGTCAATTGGTTATGAACGCTTGCTTTGAAGAAACAAAACTCACATGTTACCAGCTGTCCCTTAAATCACATGATCTCTGACCTCTGCATAGAGTGGCTGGATTAAGGGCTCTAGTTGAGCATCTCTAACTCATTATGTAAAAAAACTGGATCTACCTTGGAGAGTATGCGGGATTATCTCTCCCTGTGATGGCTGATTGTTGCTTGTGGGTGGAACACCTTATCTGCAAAAGGACGGCTTCATCATGTTTGAGATGAGGCTTTTTCTCCATCTGTTTTGCTGGTTTTTAAAGAAAGCATTGTCAACGTACTGTCACTTGCTTTCAAAAAACCCCCATCGGATTATTAGGTACAAACTTTTTTCTCCCATTGTGTACGTACCCTATAATGAGCTTCTCCAGGGATTTTCATACATGCATCTTTTTCTGTTGGCATGTCAAGAAATGATACATATAGGCCAAAAATTTAGGAGGAAACCCAAACAAGCATCACAGGATGCTGTAAAATGCAAAAAGTAATGGAAAATGGTGACAGAACTGGCATTGAATGGAAGGGTTTTTTGTCTGGCCATACTAATTTTGTGTAATTTAATGCTAGAAGAGGGAGCAGGGAGAATCCCAGCATAAATTGCAAGGGTCAAAGTAAGATGAGTCTGATGGTATGTATTTGCATAAAGAAAAAGCCCCTCAAATACCCCGTGGTATTGCATGCTGTTTTTCATGGAGAATTTAATCTGGTTTAGATGGAAATTTTCTAACGTTCTAGCTAAACTAGGTGTATAAGCATCATCCCAGTTCAATCTAACATCTCACAGCTGCTGAAGGCTCTGGCTCATCACACTGATGAACCCTATAGAGCCCTGCAGAATTCTTTTCTTCTGGCTAGAACTTAGTGTGAATGTGAGAGAAGAATAAGACTGCTCCCACTTGATGACAGTCAGCAGTCATATCAGCTGTTACAAGTTTCACCCGAAATTTTACTGCTGTCTCGAGAGAAGAAAAAGCTACTCCTCTTATGCATGTGAACAATTAAATGTGATTTTCTCTAAAGTTGAAACACGATCACTTTAGCCTCTGTTTCTATGATTTCCTGTGTTGCAGAATTAGGCGAAGGGGTAAGGACAGGGAAGTTGTCATAGACTTTAGAAGAGGAACTCCCATTAGAAACATCAAAATAAATACCAGCAGTATCTTTTTTAGGAATGCGATGAATTGATTTGCTTGTACTTACTTTGTGAGCATTTTTCTATTAATGCTAGTGCATGAGTGGCTAGTATTGATGTGTATATAAACCAGTGTGGGTGTGTATAATATGCAGATTACTATAAATAAATTTGTATGGGTTATTGCACTTTATAAAAGTAGGAGGACAACTGGGAAAACTTGCTAAAAAGTACTGTATTCAAGCAAATGAATAACGGATAAATTGAACACAGAAATTCAAGGGAAGGAATTTGTTAATATTAACTCCAGTAGTCCCTGTTAAAATAATCCTTATGTGTGTGACATTTATTATATAGCTTCCTTGAAATAGTTGCAGTCACTTCCAATTTTATCACAATTCTTTTGACTGCAGCCAGATATGGAAATACATAGTCATCAGTAAAACAAAAGTATTACAATTTGTTCTGTTTTCATTAAGAAACGAAGGCAATAGTATGCAGTATTTAATGGGATGTAATGCTTCTATTTCTACATTTTTCTTTTAGAACTTGTTAGTATTTTCTCTTTAAGTGTCAATTTTCTCTTGCTCACCATTCAGGATTTGAGTGTCTGACTTCTGATCGTGGTATCTCTTCCTCGCAGCGATATTGCATAACGTTAAAGGAAAAGCAGTCCTAGCCATCTGTTAATGCCTACCAGCGCCATGTGTAGCAGCTGTAAGCAGCAGTATTTTCCTCCCTTCCTTATGTCCAAGCAGGCGTATTGACCTATTCATACCTCCTGCTATATGCAATTGTGAGTTATGAAATTACTGTCTCAGAATAATTCAGTCTTGGTCAGCTCATTCTTTCATGTGTAATTTCTTTTTTTTTTTTTTTCTATGAATACTGTTCTCAGAATTATTCTTAAGCTTATTTCATTTTGTCTTTTTTACTGGGAAAGATTGGAAGATTTGAGTACTGAGGGGAAATAAGCATAACTTATGCATTTGGTTGTGAGAAGTGATTGGGAATGCCGGTATTGTTATTGCTCGTTCTTGGCAGCTGTACTTCTTTCCCCCTCCTCTGCACTTCCTCCTTTTTCCTTTGGAGTTAATGTTCATATTTTGCTTTATCTTCTGTTTCCCCATCCTACTGGTCCTGTTTTCCAGAGGAAGTTCCCTTTTTTCCTCTACCGTGTTGGTTCTTTTTTTCCAAAACACAGAGGGTTGGGATTTGGTTGGGTTTTTTTTTTAGGCCTTATTCTCACCCTTCCAAGTTTTTTCCCTGCCCTGCATTACTTGCGCATCTGTGCAAGCAATCTGCACATTTTGTGACTAATGAGTAATGACGAACTAGCCACAGATGCATTTGAGTGAATAGGGCACTGTCAAAGGATAGCCATCAAAGTGGGAAGCTCATCTGGAAAGAATGACCCTTGGTAGTAATTGGGGAACCAGATTTAAATAGTGAAGATCTGTCTCCCTTGCAACTTTCAATGCCAACCAACCCTACCAGTTTCTAGGAGTAACAGAATTTTCTTCATCCTGTCTGCCTGGCTTCCTTGAATATTTAAAAGCTGGAGTATGTTGTTTCATGATTACTTAGTCAAATTAACAATTGGCAGTTACCAGAATGTTCCTACTACCTTCTCTTTACTTGCTTTCCATCTACCTGGGGCTCTGGAGCCTGTCTTTTCACAGGAGAAACAGATGCAACTTGTTGTCCTGGTGAAAGAATTGGGTTTTTCTGTTTCTTATTTAATTTTTTTTTCCCCTGTAATGGAGTAGGCTCACTGTGACCACAGCTCCAAGTATCAAAGTTTGCTGAGTTAGGCAGCAGGAGCACGGAGCCAAGAGCACTTGGGGAGAGTGGGCAGAGAAACAACCTTTCTCTTTTAGTAATGGCAAACTGCTAATTTGGCTCAAGTCACACTTGGAAATGGCTCCTTGAAACAGGATGAAGGAAGTACAGATTTAGTGTTTGCAACCTGTGTGTTGTAAATCAGTGAAATCAGGCCTCTGCTCTACTACCATCTATTTAGTTTTCCTGATTTTCAGCTGGGGGGGGAAGCCATTGTCAGTAGAGATTAGTATCAAAGAATAGATGCATTTGGATTTCAGTTTTTCAACTTTGAGTTAGCTATTAGTGGTTTTTAATTGTGGATCATCATTGTAAGATTAAATTTTCCTGGAATAAATATTTTCATCATAAAAAGGAAAAATATTTTATCACTTAGGAATACTGCAGAAGCCATTTGTGAATGTGGTGTATGTTCTAGGCTCAAAGCGTTATGCCGTTACTTTTTAATCAATCTGTCATATGTTTAAAAAAAACTCATAGTAGTTTCAAGAATTTTAACTGTCCCTAAAATTTGTGTGAGGATGTATGAATTTAGAGGACATTGATTCTTTCCTATTTCGGGTGAGAATTTAAAAGCCAAATGGTGACAGTGAAACTAGCAGTACACAAATTTGTGAAAGGTGTGATGTAAACATGATATAAATAATTATTTTCTACTTTTAAAATGCTTATTCCTTTTCCTTTAATACTAGTGAGAAATTAATCTAGATCAGCATAGGGTTTTTAAGCAGAGCTTTCTCTTCTGTCCACCAGGTTGGAGGAAGTAATTTGTTTAAATCTTATGTTAAACTCCAAAGATAGATGCTGGCTGAATGTCATACTTGGGATTTCTTTCTGGCTTAGCTGCTGATGCAGAATGACTAACATTGGGCAAACACCCCCCGGTGTAACACCACTGTGGCTGGGCTGTTCGCCACTACTGGGGCTGCTACTGACTTAAAGCCTTGCCTGCAGGTATTATGGCAGCACTCGCTGGTTGTGTCTATGTTGAAGCCGTTATATATATATGGCTTAAAATATATATGTATGTGTGTG
>JAVSBS010008851.1:34678-74069 GCA_033124195.1 Coracias cyanogaster | reverse complement strand
GCGGCCGGGCTCAGGAGGGGGGCGGTGGCATCAGCGAGGTGGGCGACTCCCCCGTCATTTTTTTTCCAAACTATAGTCCAGCCCCCGACAGTGTCTGAGGGACAGTGCAGCGGCCCCCGACAGTGTCTGAGGGACAGTGAACCGGCCCTCTGTTTCAAAAGTTTGAGGACTGCTGCACTAGACCGTGTTGCTCAAGGTCTTATCTAACCTGGTCTTGAACATCTCCAGGGATGGAGCATCCACAGGCCCCCTGGGCAACCTGTTCCTGTGACTCACCACCCTCAGAGTGAAGAATTTTCTCCTAATTTCCTATGTAAATCTCCTCTCTTCCAGTTTGAACTAATTACTCCCTGTTCTATCACTATAGGCCTTTGCAGAAAGTCCCTCCCCAGCCTTCTTGTAGGCCCTTGTAGGCCTGAATACTGGAAGGCTACAACAAGGTTTGCCTGGAGCCTTCTCTTCTCCAGGCTGAACAAGCCAAGCTCTCTCAGCCTGTATTTGTAGGAGAGGTGTTCCAGCCCTCTGATCATCTTTTTAGATGTAGTAGTCCTAACCTCTTTCAGTGGCCCTGTCAGCTGGTGTGGGGGGAAGAGAGTCGGGAATGGTACCTGTTGAGCCATTTGAACAAGCATTCATCAGGCTACACTGCCCAGACCTAGACTGGGACTTGGGAGATAGTGTGCTTCAAGATTGGCCAGACTTAGAACCTTATCAATTTTCCTGGCAGTTATGTGTGTCTGAGCACATGTATCTTGCCTAGCTGCTTGCATAGTTTTAAGTCTTTGCAAACCAAACCTCTTCTCTCACCCTCCACCCCACCAACTGAATAAAAGCAAAGCTTTATTGTCAAAATTATTCATGACTGCTGCTTTTTTACTGAGTCTGAGGGGCCAGACTTGTTGCCGGTTAGTGTGTACTGCACATGATAGTCTTTGTTCTGATCTTCTGTAATGTTTGGAAAGATTATAGGTATGACAGCAATTTCTTCCATTTTTTGTAGTTTCTAGTGCGACTTTTCAAAGAAATCGAAAACAACATGATTTAAGTAGATAGTTATGTTTAGTGCTTCATTTTTAATAGCATCCAACTAATTTATGCACTTCAAACCTGCGATGGGCTTGGAAAGCATTCAGATTTGTTGATTTGAGTCATTTGAGGCTTAACTATGGGAGCAATGTCCAGATTGAGCATCTGTTCAAATACATGAAAGATAAAGTAAGAACGGTTACTACCCTGGAAAAAGAGATCTTGGCATCAGTTACACAAGGTGATCAAGTGGAACAAAAGGGCCTTAAGTTGTGTAGGGCTGTCTCTCCTGCAGAAAGGAGAACACTGACGCAGCATAAGGAAAATGTACTTAAATGCCAACTTTCAGAGGCTGTTAAAATTCTGTTCTAGCAGAAGTCGGATGTCACAAGGCATTGGTCTTGATTTCAAGGTGTGCCTACGCATCAATCTCCTCCTTGAGACTTGAGAAATCCCTATGGATTGTACAGATGTTGAAATGTAATCTTTACTTGCCTTTCTGCATTGATTTTATTGCTGCTAACAGTAGGTGGTAAAATGGTGTAAGCATAAAATCAAACATTATTTGATGCTGGAGTTAGTTCTACATTAGATGCCTAAGTGATGCTTATGATTCCTGATTTGTTTCAACTTTCAAAAGGCATGCAGAATTTTTTTCTAATAATAACTCACGTTTAATAGTCATCTTTAATGAAATAATTAATACTATATTAAAGTACAGAATTGCGCAATGGTATAAAAAAGGAAATGGTACTAACTTATATCAGGAAGATTGTTTGTTATCTGAGAAGAAAAATGGGAAGCATTTGAGCCCTTTTAGTAATTGACCTGATGACCTTGTCATGTGATGAATTTTAGGAAGATACTGTCAAATCAGTTGACTTAAGTTCTTTTGGTCGTCAAGAGATGGAAAGAAAGTGGAACGGAGGTGGCGGAAACATGTAGTGGAGTCACTGGGAAGAGAAGTTTTGTCTATACTCACTATACTACTGATCAATATTTTGCCTTGCTCTGCTGTATAGGTTGCTGTGCAGACAAGTTTTCTGTAAAATGTTGAATTGATGAATACAACTTCTGCCAGTGGAAGCTTTTTATAGCAAGAGATCTGTAGTCATATAGAAACAGAAAGTAAAGTTTCTCCTTCATTTCTTTTCTGTTGAAGCATTTGTGTTGTGACCATTAAGAGTGGTGTTTGCTGAATGCATTTTTATCTGAGGTAACAGCTTTGAAAAATCTTGTTTTCTTCTTCAAGGTATGGAATATATGAACGATGTAGAGAGTTGGTGGAAGCGGGTTATGATGTACGACAACCAGACAAAGAAAACGTAACACTTCTCCACTGGGCTGCAATCAACAACAGGATAGATCTGGTGAAGTATGTATTACACTTTAAGTTGCACATAAACTAATAATGTCCTTAAAAATGTCGATTTCCTTTTTTAAGGTGTTAAATAATCTTAAATCTCTTAAGATCTTGAGTTTTGGTCTTGAAATATGGGGGAGGGGGAAGTTAGAAGATCTAATTTGCATTTTGGCAGCAATGTTTTAATGACACAGTGAACAGAAATAAAACCTGTTGTATGTCCAGAATTCAAGCTCAGACTCTTCTCAGATAAGATACACCTGTGGAACAGCTATTCATCTTTTTACTGTGGTGTACTTGATGAAATACCAAATTTCCTTTTTGAGGAGTGGAACTGTGAAAGTCTTTTAAAAAGCAAGATTAATATGATGCAAGGGGCAATGCCTACTTTATTCATCATTTCAAGAAGTTCTAACTTAAATAACTTCTTTGCATTTTAAAAACACAGCTGTTACAAAAGGTAACATTGCAGCATCTCTCCTTGTAAGTGACAACAAAATTTTTAGTAATGGGAGCTGTGGGATTTGGAGTCTTTCTTTGCTTTTCATTTTATGAAATCTGAAGCATAACATTTGAGACTATGTTTTAAAAGCCATTATGATCTTTCAGAACATAGAGAGCTTTAATCCTGAAGGGATACTTCTTAGTACTTGCTGTTTTACAAATCATGACTGTGTATAGAACATATTTTTTTACTCTACCAGTAAGAAACCAATTAAGTACATGCAATTAAATCTAAATACACAAAATACTATTGAATCGGCAGGTTTCTAGACTATTTATGTAAACTGCGTATCCTCAATCAGCCCACTTTTAAGAACAGTTCTTATTGAGGAATGTGTGTACTTACATGTAAAAACAAATGCAAAACATCTTCATTTAGGCACATTCTGCCCATGTATGTCCATCGCTAGCACCTTCATCAAACCAAGTCTTGAGTTCCTAGAAGATCTCAGGTTCATGTTTCTCATCTTGTTTTTAAAGGACTTTGTGTCCTGATGCAGTTCTCTTAAAATAAATAGATAAATACACTAAAACTAGATAAAGATTTAGATCTGATGAGAAGGACCTTGGGGTCCTGGTGGACAGGAAGCTGACTGTGAGCCTGCAGTGCAGCCTTGTGGCAAAAAAGGTCAATGTTATACTGGGTCTTACTAAGAAAAACTTTGCCAGCGTGTAGAGGGAGGTGATCCTTCCGCTCTATTCTACTGTTGAAGCTGGACATCTGTGTGAAGTTGTGGGGTTCCCATTTGCAAGAAAGGTATGGACTTAGATGAGTCCCGTGCATGGCTGCAAGGATGATTAAGGAACTGGAGTATCTGACATGAGGAGAGACTGTAGGAGCTCGGACTTCTTAGCCTAGAGAAGAGAAGGCTTATCTTGTCAACGTATATAAGTACTTGAGATATCTGATAATACCTGGAATCTTATCCACGTATGTAAATACCTGATAGGAGGGAGTAAAGGAGACTTTTCTTGGTAGTGCCCAGGGACAAGACAAGATGCAGAGGGCACAAATTCAAACATGAAATTCATCTGAATGTTAGGAAACAGTTACTTTACTGTGCAGGTGACTGAGCACTGGCACAGGTTGTCCAGAGCATTTGTGAACTCTCTATCCTTGGAGATACTGAAAACCCAGCTGGGCATGGTCCTAGGTGACATGATCTAGATGTTTTGATCAGAGATGGTTAGGCTAGATGATCTCAAAGGTCCCTTCCAAGCTAAACAAGTCAGTGAAATAATTCAATGTTTCTGAAAGATTTTATTATTATTATTTTATGCCTATAAACATAAAAATTATATGCATATAGACAACAGCAGGTTTTGTGTCTTTATTTTAGGTAGAAGCTTCTCGTGGAAACCATAATTCTGTGTTTGGTATCTTCCTTTCATTGTAAGATAGGTACCCAATGTGCTTTCTGGCATGCTGAAAGAGAGCCTGTTACCAAAGTGATGCAGGACCCTGGTTTACCTAAATAACCTTTTTTTTTAAGAGTACATTTTAGATCCTATTGTTTTCTTCCTTTTCGTTCCATTTGTCTTCTGGGTTGTCCTAGGTCTTTATGATGAGCATATTACAACTTGCTGTGAAAGACTGAAATGCATGAAATTTTTCAGATAGCTGTCTTTCTTTAAGAAAAGTACACCATCTAAAAGCAGTTGTTACATTTTGAGCTCACCTTTTTTCTGTCTTGAATGCATAATGAATTATGTGCAATGAACTGTTCATCTTGGATGAGCTGTTGGAAGACATTTGTATTACAGGTGTGCCATCGCATTTGCTATGTCTTTATAAAGCCTGAAAAGTGAATGACATTGAGACAACTGTCATTTAAAAACAACAGTATGCCATGAGGCCTTTGAAAAACACTGGCCTATACTGTAAATAATGTTTCTGTATTAACTTAAGCATAGTTTCTCTATCAGCTTTGCAGTACAGTGAATCCTTGTGCGATCCTTGATTATGACTTAAAATGCTAGTGAAGTAAAGCATTATGTATTCTACAACTTTTTCTTTTAAAGAAAAAAAAACTAAAGCCAAAACCTGCCTAAAAAAAATTGTTTGGGAACCTTCTGTCATTCAGAGTAAAATAGGACCAAATTTTAAATTCCCCATTAGTCCCCCTTTGAAACTAAATTTGTGAGAGAAGTACTTTAGCATGCAAGTATTTTGTGGTGTGTTTTACCTTCCCCCCTCAAGTGTGTTACTCATATTTTCCTGCTTTAGCAGTCATGTTGGACATAGAAGTGGTTCAAAATGTCAGCTTCAGATAGATGGAAGTCTGGGCTTAAGTATCTATCTGAATTTCCAGTTAGGTCTTTCTTATATGTTAGGGAGATTTCTCCATATACATTTGAGTGCTGGAAACTTGTTCTGAGAATTTTAATTCAACATAACTTTAATTGTACCAGCTATATCTCTTTCAAGTTATTTTAGCGTGAGCTCTGACAATTGAATGTTCTAAAACCTGATGTAATTCTTCCTTTTTCCTCAGCAGTGTTACAGCTCTTGTCCCTTCTCGATGCATCTCTACCACTGTTACATAGTGCATTGCATTTTCTTCCTGCTGTTTACTATGGAGTGCATGTGACTACTAATGTGTTTACTGGATCTAAAATTAGTTCCTTGTGATGCAGTTCTTACACACTTAAGTTCTTGACTTAGTTTATATCACCCAGCATATTTTGCACGCTCTCGCTTTCTCTTTTGTGAGACACCGATTTATTCTACTTCCTTAGAATGAAATTATTCTATGTTTTTCTTTTTGTTTGGTCATATCACTTCTTTCCCCAAGTCTCTGCTGTTTGTGCTCATTGTATGCAATGGATAATTTCATTAAATAAGTTGGCCAGTAAGCTTGGTATCACAGACGTAGAGTCTAAGTGGTCTGCTCTCATGATACCAGATCTCAGTGTCTTGCTTAGCAGCTGTGGACTGTGTAAGGTCTTCCCAATGAAGTATCTTAGCAGCTTGCCTGTGGAGAGTGCAGACTTAGAATTAGACTTCTCTGATTTTTAGTATTTCCTCATCCTGTCAATTTGTGAGACTTAAGATTCATCATAGATAATGGTGAAACCCACTGATGTTTTACAAGGAAAGCTGCAGAACCTTTTCTTATTTCTATAGGATGAGGCATAAGTGTCAGACATCCACAACCTAATTCTTTTTTCAGCAAAACACTAATCTATTGGTCTGTTTCATCTAAATTTTGAAAAAATGCAAAAATTTGCCTTATGTCTCTGCAGTTACCTCCTGCCTGAATTTCCCCATTCCCTGTGTCAAACTTTCTCCAGATGATGATTTCTCCTCCTAGCAGCAGTGACCGTGTCGCTTGGATTCCACAAGCACTGAATGCAAGCTGGGGCAGCCTGGCAAAGACTTAGTGATCCTAATGCGGAGATCAGTGGAAGTATTTTCATCTTAAGGCAACCTCTCACCAGATCTGCTTGCTTTGAATATAAGTAGATTGCTCAAATAGGGCTTGCACACCTGGCATCCTCTATCCTGGAAGCTTAGATGACTCACTGAGAGGAGAATCGCCCGTTTCCTGCTTTTTCTAGGGGTGTTCCCACCAAACACAAAATTACTTCTGCAAGATATACCTAGACACAGAGATTAAGTTCTCAGTCTGGTTTTGCAGAAAAAATCTCTCTGTTTGTGTGTACTGAAACTGAAATGCAATGATAAATCTCAACTTAGTCTAAGAGCACTCTTAAGGAAACATAAAATGCTATTTCAATGTGCCATCTGGCAGAGGATCTCCGCCTTGTCTTTTCCCAGTTGTCAAACTGCAAGTTCTTCCTTCTAAATAAAACGTACTAACCAGGAAGCAGTGCTGCTACTCAGTAGAATCTGAACATATTCTGTGTTTCTGCAGGGACCAGTGTTTGAATGAAGACAATCTGTTTAATGTTCGCCTCCCCATGAGTGGCTGTCATATCAGCGTGATGGATCCAAGTTTTGACTGTGAATTTCTCTGTGCTGTGTTTTATCTAGACGAGATTTCCTCAGGAGCTCCTTCCCAAGGGGGACTAAATAGCTTCTCGGTGTCTTTTTCAAATTTGTTCTTTGCTTCACAGTAACAAAATTACATTGTCCCTTTACCTTATATACGCCTTGTCTTTTCACTTACGTGGGACCAAGACTTTCAGAAAACCTTTGCTTGCTCTTACTGAGAAATCCAAAAGCTTAACTTCAAGCAGGAAGATGTTGCAATTTTGTTCCTTTGGTGTTGGAGACCAACAGAATGGATTGTCCTGCATCAATGGAAGCACATCTCGTTTGTCATACAAACCAGAGTTTGAATGACTTTGGCAAGTCTGCCGAAGTCCTTCATTGTGTCTGATGGCTTGGAGCAGCTGTAGAAAAGGACTTCTCCTTTAGATGTTTTTAAGTGGACATGTATAGCTAATGCATTTTTCAGTTTCTATTCTTAAAGGTAACTTTTGGGCTGTTTTTGAAGTTTCACTCTCTGAGTCAATAAGCACTGAAGAAAAAGAAGGTAGTTACTGGTTTTTTCAGCTTGTTCTGTTTGTTGCCCTTCTTCTTGCCATGTCTTTAAACACTTAGAGGAAATTGAGGTGCCAGAATCTCAGTGCTGAGGATCTGAAGGACAGTTTGTGCGGGAGGGATAGCAGCATTGATACACACCTGACAGGCATTTTGAAAGCAAAAAGTATGCGGGTACAGGTACTAGAAATGCACAAGCACTTAGGAATCTATAGCTAGATAGTACTTTTCAGAGATCTGTTAATAACTTCTTTCTCCATTGGCCTATACAGTAGTGAATGAAGAGCGAGAAGGCTTCTGGGAAAGCCTGTTTTTTAAAAACATTAATTTCTTTGTAAGGTGTGCCGTTTTCTTTCACAAAGGAAAAGTCATATTGCCAGTTCAGTGTCCCGTATGAAACAGCAAGGAAAACAGTTCGCAGAAACACTACAAATGTCTATGAGTACAAATTGCCACAGTTAAATACTGTAACTAGATTTGTTCCCACAGGTAGCTCATCTTTATATAAATGATCTTAAGGGAAAAATAATTTCTAGCCCATAGTTCAGAAGTATTTTTTAAATACTCACATGGTTTTCTCCTTTGAGTAATAACAATTATGGAAATCTTAGTACTTGGCTAAACGCATAACTTAAGCGTGTGCTCTCTAAGCAGTGACTTCAGCAGGGCCATTCCAGTGGTGATATGTGCTACAAGTTGAATTGCATATATTTTTGTTATTTAGCCAAAATTCTATAACTATGCTAGTCTTCTAGCAGTATATTCTGTTACCAGTAATTCAGAATTCTTTTTAATACAGCAGCCTCTAAATATATTAGAAGAATCCACTTCATTAAATACTTCTGTGGTAGCAGAGTTTGTACTAATATGTATAGCAATTACTCTGTTTAACTTAGAACCAAACTAGGAGTTGGCAGCATGTTTAAAACAGAGGAGGAAGCATTCCTGCTCTCCCAACCCACATCAGACAGGCAAAAAAATGAATGTATATGCATGACCTCTAAAAAGGAAGGTTTTATCAAGGCAAGGAAAGGTTCTGGTCTTCTGGTGTGTAACTTGCTTGTTTTGCATAACACCAAACATGCTTACTGTGCATCCTTTATGTTTAACCAAGACAAGCAATAATGTTTACTATTTCTGTTGTTCTAGATACTATATATCAAAAGGTGCTATTGTTGATCAGCTTGGAGGAGATTTAAACTCTACCCCACTTCACTGGGCAACAAGGTGGGGAAAAGTCTTCTGGAATTTTCTTTTCCTGTGTTTTTGCTTAACTTGGAATTTGCTACTGATTGATTTATGAAATTACTTATTTTATGGGAATACTTTGTACGAGAATTAATTCAGTCATTGATAACCAGGCACACTGGCCATGTGGTATGTTTGAGCTACAGGAGCTTTTTCAGGATATGGTTCAGTTTTTGTCTTGTGTCTTTCTGATGTAGAGGAAGGTAATTGTTGGGATAGGAAAAGGAGTAAAGTAAAAAGCTTGTTTTACTCTTACTTTAGAGATCCTATTTTTGTCAGTCTTCGGAAGTTCAGCAACACTTTTGCAGATGGGACTTGGGATGATTTTGTGTGACAGTGTCCTTGCAGTGTTTTATTATGTGTGGGGAATTTTTTTAAGATGCACTTAAAAATCAGATTTATGATGTAGAAAGTGGTCTGAGAATGCTGAATGGCTGGGAAAATCGAAAACAGCCTTTAGTAGCTGCTCTTTCAAACAAACACCTAGAAATAGGGGGGAAAGGAACACTGTACATATGAGTATGTTCAACTGTAGCCCGCAGAAGGAGACTTAGAAAATTAGCTTTTAGAACACTTTTATGTATCAAAATAATTTGCTCACTAAAGATGAGACTTGCTTGTTAGCCTCCATTAAAGATTTTCGGGTTGTGTGTTTCTTCTTGTTGCAAGTCACACTCTAAGCTCTGTGTTAATAGCACAAAGGCTCGATTAAATTTCCCGGTGTTCATAGCTGTTCTGTGTTCTCTGAAGCATTTTTTGAAGCTTCTTCTGACTGATTGAAAAGGTCTTTTTGCTCATGTCAGAAACTATGTACTGACAGGCACGGTGTCTGGAAGTATATGCCTATGCTTATTATGCCAAAAAGATACTTAAGCTGTTAGTGTAGTGTGGAGGAAGTGTAGGCCTTCAGTTCTCCTTTTTTTTTCTTCCTATTTTTATTTCATTTCTGTTTCTAATAGTAGAAAGATAAACCATATGCCCCACAAAAAATGAGAGTAGATAGCCAGTTTGCCATCTCTTAAAACAGCAGGTTTCATATGTGGATTGGAAGAAGTCACTGTAGACTAGATTTCTAAATTACTAACTGGGGGATTTTTGTTAACTGGCTTTTTGCTGTACTACATGCATAAGCAAATTGCATGTGATGAATGCATTGATTAGTTGCATAGAATTTATCCATATGAATGAGTTTGCTTACTCAGTTGCACAATCAGATAATGGCAATTATTTTTAAAGTATGGGTCGAAATGTGGGCTTAATTAGTGTAATTAACTGCTAAACATTTCTTGTATTCAAATATTCAAGTTTTAATAGCTTTTCTGTATATAGTTATTCAGTTGTGTTTTTTTTGTGCTTTGTTGCATTTAGACAGGGTCACTTATCCATGGTTGTACAGCTGATGAAATATGGGGCAGATCCGTCGCTAATTGATGGAGAAGGATGTAGCTGTATTCATTTGGCTGCCCAGTTTGGACACACTTCGATTGTTGCTTACCTGATAGCAAAGGGACAGGTAAATTTTAAGTAATATCGTGTTTAAATAGATTCTACTAAAAATTAGAGTAGGAAGGCAAGAAACCTATACCTGTTATTCAGGAAATGCAAAATATTTGCCTGACTAAACATAAAAATAATTCAGTGTCTTTTATTGTAGACTACAGTATTGATATGCCACGTGCTAACTTAATTTCCTTTAACAGTGGTCTGAGTATTTTGACTTTAATTCATTCCTGTCTAGTGTAGTATATGAAATTCCAGCAGTTATTCTTTTACTATTCTTTATTTCTAATGATTTTAATCTTTACATGTTAACATTGACAATGATAGCAAATATTTTAGAATTCTTCAAAGAATCATCAGGCTATACATTTATAAAGAGTCTAATGACAAAGAGTTGTCATAGGTCACTTCTTTTTTACACCTCATTTCCCAGCTTTTGTTTACTGCTGTTACAAATTGCATGCATGTGTAAAGAAAAAAAAAAACAAACCCAAAACAACCCCAAACCTCCTTGCTAGCCACTTATATTACTGCTAAATCTGTAAAGTGTGTATAGTATATGTGTGTTCATTACTGTCTCCTTCATTCTGTATGCTCTAAAACATGTTCGCCTTTTAGCTACTTACTCTGCATTATAATTTGCAGATTTACTCGCCCACAGATATGTGCCAGAAGTACAAATTTGATTTACTTTGTAAAACATACAAAAAGTCAAAGCTCTCCTCTCGTTTTACAGTCTTGCTGATGCTGTTTGAACTTCAGTATTCTGCTTATTCTTTTAAATAGCAAGTAAGATATGATTCAGTGAATCGGGTAGAATGACTATGAAATCAGTGAGTTTGGTCTGTGTAAAACTGGAGAAAATTATTTATCCCTATACATGTAAAAAATAAACTATGGCTCCATGCAATATTCAGTTTGTAGCTGAGAACTGCTTGGTAAAACAGTTTAGTGTATGATAGAAAATAAAGGAGACACAGGAAGAGGCTGATCATATATAATCACTGTTTTGTAAGAGATGATTGTGGAAAAGTATTTTATCATCAGGAACAAGTTCTGTATTTTATTCACAAATTATATCTAATTGTACTTGGATTTTATAGTACAAGAAAAATCTGCAGATGTTATAGAAGTGTGAGCTTGTTTAAAGCATAGCAATAATGAAGTATAAATGTCCTTTAAAATGTTCTGCTGTGATTACAAAATCTCCCTGTAAATGTTTGTTTGTCCCCATGTTTGTATACACATATGTCCTATTTATCTGAGCATATAATATTTCAGTCCAAAAGAAACTGTATGGCTCTACATATGTACATACATAAGCACACAAAACTTGCTTTAAAAGTTAAAGCCCAGTCTCCTGGAAAGAGCTCTCCATATCAATAGCTTTTAAAAGGATGAGTCTTATTAAATTCTCCAGATTTTATTAAGTATGATTTTGGTGTGCTTTCCATGCCACAACCTTAAATTAATTTTAACAGTTAATTTTGGAAGCGCTTCAAAAAATTCAACTTGAAAATTCTGTATTGATTTGTATGTTTAAAATATAGTTTGTTTAAAATATCATAGTATCAATCGTATTGTAATAACAATAAGCTCATAGTTATTTAGCTATACTACATACAACCACAGAAAGTACATAGCTTCTGTAGAAGCTGTAGGAAATACATGATTCTACTTTTTATTCTCCTTTAATAAGTATATGTAAGGTCATTAATCCTTTTTGCTTTCACCTCCTTTGTGGTGCCATGATTGGGATTTGGAAACTTGAACTGCTTTTGCTTATGTGGGATTACCCTACAGACTACTAGCAGGTTTTTTTCTGCTTTTTGTCTTTACGGAGACCAAGTTCTCTTATATACAAAGAGTAGGTTTGCCCTTGTTCTGAACCTAATTGTATTACCTGCGTGGTAAATGACAACTAAGTAAATGTCAAAAGAAAGGTCAGTGTAGGCTGTTGTGCTTTGTTACTTCTGCTCCTGATGCCTTTGTGGACCTGCGTGGTCAGAGGAGAGCCGGCTTTTCTAACTGTCTGGAGAGCTGACAGGTGGATTAAGAAGTTGCTCGTAATTGCTTCTTGTCCCTTCTTGAGGCAGAACAAACTTTCCAATCTGAGGCTTGCGTCCAGTCCTCCAGCTTCTGGAGTGCAGTGCAGTGTAGTGTCGTGTAGGGGAAGAACTCTTGGTCAGATGCCCTCTGGCCTTGGTTAGAAGTGGCACTTTCATGCCAGCAAGTATTACTCAGCTGAGAGGCAGCAGAGCCTGGTAGCTGTTGCTTTTTATTTAGTCATGTCTCTTCCTGAATGTTGAGAGGCTGATACCTGGCTGTACCGTAATTTCCTCATGTTGTTTTTGTCAGTAGGTTGCCTGGGTCAAAACCAAGCCTGGGGCAAGTACAGGAAATAAATATAATGGGATAGCAAGTAACAGAATCTGTAGCACAGTTCAAGTTTAGGTAAGATAATTATTTAAAAAGAATGCAAAAAAGAAAAACTGAAAAGAGCTTGAAGGCACTAAAAATGTTAAAAATTGATGCTCGTACTACTTGACTGCTTGACACCGGGCTTACGCTACTTAAAATGCCAAAGGCATATCAGGGTTAGCATACAGAAATGTGTCACCCTGGAATAAGTTAAGATATGGATATGGTGTGTCCGATGGTTGAATAATATGCTCTCATCCTGTGGCATGTGTGAGATAACTTAATCACACATAATGAGTGACTTTAAAGATACTGATAGGGTAAAATCATGTTGTAAGAAATATTCTGGATCTGCAATTATAGTTTAGCTATTTCATATTAATAGTTTAACTATCACTTATTCATCAAATATGTATTTTGTTTATTCTCAGAGTTGCAATTTTATGTGTTAACTGCTGTCCTGAGCTACATCGGGCCTTCTACTGAGCTTCAGCCTAGAAGTAGTTGGCATCTAGGTTAGGAAATGCCAGCTGTGGTAGCAGCAGCCTTGGTTACTTTGATGGTGCAGTCTGTGAGCAGTGCTCCTAAGCTCTGTCACATCTGTTGGCCCTGAGCATCGTTCTCTCCAACAGGCTCAGGCCAGGGTAAGACACTGAACCAAGTCTGTATTTCCTAGACCCAACCTACAGCACAGTACTTACAGAATTGTAAGTCCGGTTGTGTTTCTTCCTCATGATTGTCAAAACTGACTAGGCGGTTGATGGACTGCAGTATTCAGAACAGAGCTTGTGTTGTTTGAAAGAACAAGGTGGGTTCAGTTCTGTGTGTTACCTTGCTTGATGAGCTGCCTGTCAGTCTGCACTTTGTTCATTCCACAAGAATCTTACAAAATCTCTGCTTCTAGTGAGTAACTAGCATGCCTTTTCTGTATTAGGAAATGTTTTCAGCCTTACATCTCCCTTCCTGATAGATCTTCTTTACTATATGCTTTTAAATAAGTCATCTTTCCCTGGGCCACAGTCCATGTAAAAGAGACCTTTTCCTTGTAGAGAATAGGGTTCTGAACAAGGGCAAGATGGGTCTTTCTGTGAAGGTCTATGTTTTGTGAAAGAACCCATAATGGTTCTAAAGAGGATCAAAATACCCAGTCCTTTTCTGTGCAATTTAATGCACTTCTAAGTGGAATCTCTTGACGCTTTTTGTGCTTTTGAAAAGGCTGTATTGTGTCACAGTAGTGGATTGACCGCTACTTGTTAAATGTCCTTGTAAGCCTGAACACTGCTCTGATCTCTAGCTGCTATTCAGGACCCTACCTGGTCAGCTATATTGCTTTCAGAAAGCATCATTAAGCAGCACAATAGTTGCCACAGCTCCTTTCTGTGCAGAAAGCTCTTTCTCCCTTATACTTTTGCCTCTCCAGAAGCTTTTTGTGGAATCTCACATTAGTGTCCTAGGATTGTCTGGTTATCTTTGCAAATGCAAAGTTGTTCTCTTTCAGAACCAGAGCTGTTCTGTTTCAGAAAAAAGTGAAAAATTTGCCAGTTTTGGTCCACAGAGTTCATGTGTGAAATACCTACAGAGGGCAGCAGTATGTGCAATTTTTTTATCAATGCGTCACTGACCGTTGAAATCTTTGGTTCTTGAAGTGCTTCCTAACAGCATAGGTGCACCATTTCATAAGCATTATCAGAGTGACCTGTCACTGAGAGGTAAACAAGACATGAATGCAAAAATGCCTGTTGGTGCACACCAGAACAGAACAACAGTCTCCTAATATGTACCTGCTGCTGAAAGCTTACTATTTTTCCTCAGCCCTTTGGTAAAAGGCAGCTACGGAGCTTCTTCTCTGAAATGTCGCACTTGTTTTGTGGTTGTGGTAACAATCTGGCAAATTAACAAAGCATTTTTCATGAGGTTTTTTTAGAGCATGTCTGCTGTCCACAACTACACCATCTTTGTTAGGTCTATACAACAGTATACAAGTCAGTTGCTTTGCCTCTTGTTAAAGCTCCTTTGAAAAGGGGTCTGCCTCAGCCGATGTTGTAGCTTAATATGAGTAATAGCTGTAGCCTGCCTAGGGAATCTATGTGCAGGGAATAGTCTGGAGCTCATGGCATTTGTTTTCCTTTTAGCTGATTGTCACCTTCTGTACAAAGTGTGGTTTAGATTTGTCAGGTGGCATCACCAAAGGAATCGTTTTACTTATGTCCAGGCAGTCAGGTCCCCGCTGTTGTGCATAATTGTTTTTCTATGTGAAATCAAAAGATTAAAGAGTGATTATTCATAATAATTTATACCATTTTCAAAATATGTTGTTCACACAGTGCGAGTCAAAGTAATGCTTCTCAAGGGTGAATGAAGTTGAAGTTGGGCTGCGGTTCTAATTTCCTTCACAATCTCCACAACAGGAGGTTAAAGGGAGTGCAAATGGTTGCATGGTCCTGGGGGGCTCAAAAAGATCTGGTCTATACAAGGGCTGTGGGCAAACAGACATGGATCCTGGTATCAATGCATGTAACTCTTTTCTGAACAAACAATACAATCAAGTAATGGCTCGCTTTCCATCAACTTTTTAAAATTTCTGATTTATTTTTTTTTTAAATTAAGCAACAGAGTAAAAACTTAGAAATGTAATGTTGTCTGCAAGCTAGGAGTGTTTTAAAAGCAATTATTTGGAAAAAAACTAAATTGTATTTTCTGGAAAAATTCTGCCTGGGTCAGGCTAGCAGCACTGTGAACAGGGACTTTAAGGTGGTAAGCATTCACAGAATCACAGAATTGCCTAAATTGGAAAAGAACTTTAAGCATTGAGTCTGATCATTAACCTAACACAAGTCCTCAAACCCTATCCCTAAGCATTATGCCTGTGTATCTTTTAACTACCTCCAGGGATGGGGACTCTACCACTGCCCTGGGCAACCCGTTCCAATGACTGACAACCCTTTCAGTAAAGAAATTCTTCCTAATATCCAACCTAAACTTCCCTTGGCGCAACTTGTGGCCATTTCCTTTTGTCCTATCACTTGTTACTTGATTGAACAGACCAATCCCCATCTCGCTGCAACCTCCATTCAGCTAGTTCTGGAGAGCGATAAGGTCTCCCCTGAGCCTCCTTTTCTCTAGGCTAAACAACCTCAGTTCTCTCTGCCGCCCCTCATAAGAAATGTGCTCTAGGCCCTTTACCGACTTTGTTGCCTTTCTTTGGACGTGCTCTAGTGCCTCAGTGTCCTTCTTGTGTTGAGGGGCCCAAAACTGAACACAGTACTCGAGATAGAGCCTCACCAGTGCTGAGTACAGGGGTAAAGTCACCTCCCTGGTCCTGCTGGCTGCATTTGGCAGGCTAGTGAAGGGGAATAGAAGGTTCTAGGGGTCATAGAAAGCAACACCATCCATGTTCTAGGTTTCTGTCAGTAGTTTCTGAAGCAAAAGACTTCATTGAAACACTTTCAGCCTAATTTTCCTGGTAAGGACTGAGGGGAGTAGAGCAGGAAGTGTTGACATGGCTCTGTTGCCTCTAAGCAGAAATGTTCAGGTCTTGCATCAAAGTAGCTTAGAGTAATTTTCGTAGTGGTGGTCTGTAGAACTTGCCCAAATGAACCTGAGAGTCTGATCTGCCTCAATGGATTTAGGAATTAGCAACTTCCATGTAGTGAGGCAGGGATCTGTAAAGGGAAAAACATGCTGTAGGTATTAGATCCTTTCTGCTGGATCTAAGAGAACTGTCTGGATGGTGGTTTTTGGTCATTCTGTGGCCATGTTCTGGGAAATGTAATAATATGTGTGGTTTTTTTATTTTTAGCTACCAGTTTAGTCACCACTTGATTATAGATCAGTTTTGTTTCTGGGTAGGCTGTTTTTATTAATGACTTTTAAACTTAAAATTTTGGGGGGTGGTTCAGCCTGGAGTAGAGAAGACTCTGGGGAGACTTTGTTGTGGCCTTTCAGTACTTAAAGCAGTCCTGTAAGAGAGATGGGGGCAAGCTTTTTAGCAGGCCCTGTTGCAACAGGACAAGGAGTAATGGTTTCAAAACTAAAAGAAGGTTGATTTAGACTAGATTAAAGGAAGATTTTTTTTTTTTTTTTACAATGTCGATGGTCAAACACTGGCACAGGTTACCCAAAGAGGTGGTAGATGCCCCATCCCTGGAAGCATTCAAGGTCAGGTTGGTTGGAACTCTGAGCGACCTGATCCAGTTAAAGATGTCCCTGCTCACTGCAGGTGGGTATCAATTCACTTGATATCCAAATGTGTAAATACCTTTGGAACTGAGTGAAATAAGGACAACTGCTTTGCAAGTGGAAAAATAGATGCAGCCAGCATTCAGTAGGATGTAGGATTCAGGCCATGGTATTTATGCTAATTTATCAAGTATTTTATTAAATATTGGTTCATTATTTTAGTTCTCTGCTGCTTTTGAGTGCAATAGTATACCGTCTGTATATATCTGTTACCTTGAAGATTAGTACTAATATAGAAATGACTAGTCTTAAATAGCATGATTGTTCCTTAGTTTCCAAAGTAGTTTGGAATGATTATATTTTTGCAGTGGTGGTGTTAATGTCAGTTTTCATTTTATAAGTACTATTTTATTTTATACTAAAAGCTTGCCTGTTTTTCTCCAGTTCAGTTGGTTACTCCTAAAATGCTGCTTCTCATTGCAAACCTTGTATCTACTGGATCTTGAGCTTGCTTATCTCACCAACTTCTTTTTCTTCTTTTCCTTTTTTAGGATGTAGATATGATGGATCAAAATGGAATGACCCCTTTAATGTGGGCAGCTTACAGAACACATAGGTAATACCGCACAGCAGTTTCTCCTTTATCTTGATGTTAACTAAGTGGCGTGTAGTAGCGACTGGTTTTGGAATTTTTCTTCTGTTTCACTAGTGAATATTCTTTCCACAATTGAAACTTTTATCTTTCTCCGTTTGTGACTGTTAACACCAGTAGGCAGCTCAACACCACCCAGCTGCTTGCTCTCTCCTGCCCAGTGGGATGGGGAGGAGAATCAGAAGGGTAAAAGTGAGAAAACTTGTGGGTTGAGGTGAAGATGATTTAATAGATAAAGCAAAAGCTGCATGCCCAAGCAAAGCAAAACAAGGAATTAATTCACCGCTTCCCATCAGCAGGGAGATATTTAGCCATTCCAGAATGTCAGGGTTCCATTACCTGTAATGGTTACTTGGGAAGGCAAACGCCATAACTCGGAACGTCCCTCCCTTCCATCTTCTTCTGCCAGCTTTTATTGCTGAGCACAACATTATGGAGTCTGGAATATCCCTTTGGTCAGTTGGGATCAGCTGTCCTGTCTTGTGTCTCCTCCCAGCTTCTTGTGCACGCCCTGCCTACTGACTGATGGGGCAGCGTGAGAAACAGAAAAGGCCGTGATGCTGTGTAAGCACTGCTCAGCAACAGCTAGAACATGGGGGTTAGCAACACTGTTTTGGTCTCAAATCCAAAACATAGTACCATATGAGCTAGTATGATGAAGATTAACTTGATCCCAGCCAAAACCAAAAGAATGACCTATGAAAGAAAGAGGATAATCACAGAAGTACTCTCTAATATGAACCTTTAGTTTACAAAGTAAATTTTCCTGTGGGAGATGATTGGAATAGTTGGTGTAAAATAACACTTCTCCAAAGAGAAAATTTGTCTGAATTAGATTTCTGCTTGAAAGGGCCTATCTCCATTGGTTGTTGAGAGGAACATAGGCTGTCTTCTATGAATACCTACCATTACCAACATTATCATCCTATTTTATTTTCATCTGTTGGAATGTGAAATGGAAATATAACATGTTTTGAACTTTGATTGTTATGTGCCAAATATATAATCATGTGCATGCTTTTACAAATCTGTGAATGTTGTTAGGTTTTGGTAAACATTAGAACAGAGTTGCATAACAGATATGTTTCATGACATCCCAGAACAAGCTATCTTACTGAGCTTCTCTAAAAGTCCAACCGGGTTGTGGTTGCTCTGTGGAGGGAAGGGAATGGAATTTGACCCATTCATAATCATCAGCAAAAATGTCATTTTGCTATTACAATGTTCTTTGTAGAAACTGAACTCATTAACAATAGGTTGGTATGTACTTGAGTTAATCTTCTGTAGATCTAACAAGAATTTTCTTTTCTAGTGTGGATCCAACCCGATTGCTACTTACATTTAATGTTTCTGTTAATCTTGGAGACAAATACCACAAAAACACAGCATTGCACTGGGCTGTGCTAGCAGGAAATACTACAGTTATTAGTCTTCTGTTAGAAGCTGGAGCTAATGTTGATGCTCAAAATATAAAGGTAAACACTTGGTCTGTTTTTCTTGTAAGTGGTTTGAGGCAGAAATAACAGAGCCTGTGATAAATCTCAAGAACAGATTATTGGTTGTATGGTGGGATCGTGAAGATGGAGCAAAAGCCATGCCACTAATGTTTAATTTGGGGATCAATTTTTCCTGACATTGATGCGTAACAGTTAAATTGCACCTTCAAAAGTATTCATGCAAATAATTTACCAATGGTTATGTGCAAATATGTGGGAGTGGGCTGTGCAATTAGACTGGATTTGTGAAGACCCATGCATTTGGATGCAAAATCGGAAATCTCACTGAATGTCTTCTAGTGAAGTTCTGGAGTGACTGTCTGTTTGCTGGAGTGAGCTGTAAGGCATCTCTGTCCTCTTCCAGAGAGATGACAAATCCTCTAATATATCTCGCAGTGGCGGTAAGGAAATTGGAGGCCTAAAAATACCAGTGGGAGTAAAATAAGAAAATGAACTCTTTTTTGCATCAGAACTTTAAGTTGCCTGATCAACAGAACCTCTTAATGATGAAGCTAGATTTGGAATTAAGAGCCCATCCCTAGCATATGTTAGACCAGCCAGGCAACTGTTGGAATTTATGCCATAGACTTATAATCTGTAAGAGGTTCTGCAGCAGTGGAAGGTGCACTTTTGAGCATAATTTTGTCCATTGCCTCCAGACTATTCTGTATATCAGATTAGATACATTTCACCACTCAAGCTATTTCTTCTGTGGTGTCAGAGAAGAATTCACTTTTAGAAAAATAATTCTCTGCTCAATTTCTCTTCAAATATTTTCCATTTAATAAGTGTTAAAGATGGAGTGGTTATACTGGAAAATACAGCTGTATTTACAAAATATGAAATACTTAATTAAACTTATTTGGCCCTTCACCATTTTCCATGCTGATTTAAGACTACCAGGGCCTATTTTGCTTGGCCACAAATGGTAGAAATATGCTAAGAAAAGAGATCTGTTTTCTTTAACAGCATGAAACAGTCTTTTTAAGGGTGCAGGCAAATTTTGCTAGTAGCTTTCTAGGTCCTACAGCTGCTTTAGAAAATCAGGAATACTGATGGTCATGAATGATAACTCATTAGAAAAATCACATGGCTTTTCACATGTTAAATCAACTAGCATCTTGCATGTACCAATGTAAATACATAATAGTTATTCCTGTTGTATAAGGTCAGTTGTGTGGATGAATTATGCTTCTAGTTTCTCTTCCTGTAAACTTGCAAAGCTTTTTTTTCTATGCCACCTAATGGTAAAAAATAAGGTATTTTTGTGGGGAAAAAAAAAATCAGTGTGTGATACCGTGCCTCCTTTGGCAGACTGATTAGCATGATTAGAGTTTTAAAAGCATCACCTTAGCTACATTTCTGGACTCTTAATAAATCTGTAGTAAAAATTCATGTTTGACCAAATGTAAAAGTATCTGCTAGCCTGAAGCAGTTCATGGTCTCTCCTTATTGACAGACAGCAGCAGTCAGTAGAACAGGTTTTTGAACCTACTGGATCATGATGTCTTTCCAGTCATGCCAGAAGACGTGCTTGGTTTCATTAACCACTGCCTGCCTTCTGTGATGGAATCTAGGTTTCTTGCATGCCTTCCCAGGTTTCTAGGATCTTCAGAGGATGATATATCATTATAGTTTTGCCATCCTGTCAGTGGCTTTATAACAGGTGCTGATTTGGGTGATAGTAAACACATAGGAAACACGAGAATCTGATTAGGTTTTACAGGTATGTAGAAACTCAGTTTTGTGCTTCTACTTTGTTCAGCAAAAATGTTTTCTTTGAGCCAAACCCAGATTGTTAATTGGTCTGGCTCATGTTTCCTTAAAATAAAAGGAACCACGAAGGACAACTGCTTTCTGATGCAGTCAGTTCCAGATTTCCGCAGCACTGTCTAGTGAAGTCCTTTTCTCAGGTAGTCCATGAAGTTGACCAAGACTGGTGGTAAGACAGATGAGGTTAAAGAAATACATTAGCTGTACACTGTTTATCTTCTTCAAATTATGAAGTGGCTTAAATACTAGGTGTGAGCTTTGACCTTGTTGTTATCAGCTGTGTTAGAAAGGCACATGCTGCTGGCCACCTAGGTTTGAGACAGATTGGAACCAGTCATCTCAGCAGGGTGCTCTTTTACTTTGCCTGACAGTTTGAAAAATATTTGAACAGTAAATAGCACTCTTATTCTAGAGTAAACCTTGATACAAGCAGTGGGTTTGTCCTGTTCATGTTATTTATCCTCTTTATATTGTGCTGTACAAGAAAATTATACTTCTGTTTTGGTAGTAAGATACTTTCTTTTACCTTTTTGAGAATTGGATTATAGTTGGAAGCTGCTTTTCAGTAGTCAAGGTGGTTGTTTTGTTTGGTTGACTTTTTTGTTAAGGAAATGATCTTGTCGTGCCAGTAGATAGATTGGGCAGATGAGGACAGGATTTCATGGGGAGTCAGCTTATCACTGGGGATTGAGGGGAAACCTGTAAATTTTATTTAAATATGAGCAGAAGCTCCTTTTTACTAGAGAGCAATAGAGACCTGAAAGAGCTTTTATGGTGCAAGGAAGATTTTTTTTTTTTTTAAAATCTGATAATGAGTCATTGAAAGGACTTCAGATGTAGTTTCTTGATTATGCAGTGTATCTGTAGGCTTGTCTGTGGAAGTCTTACAGATAAATTCAAAGTTCCCTATGGTAATGACTCTTTAGATTATTCCTTCTATCTAAACACTTTAAAGATATACTATTGAAGCCTTATTGCTTGGTGGCAAACTAAATGTGTTGCTAGATGAAGTTTACCATTTTTTTCCCCCTGTTTTCTAAGCCAGTCAGCCATCTACCACCCCTGTGAATACCAGGAAATTACTAAAATGGCCAGATGATGAGAAGTGTAGTAAAAGATTTCTTTAAAGCTCCCTCAGTTTTTTTATCTAGGCAGTTCCTAGGTGTTTCATGGCCCTCTAGTGGAAGGGATGCTCAGCTGGACCCCAAGACAACTTCAGGATTTTCTTGGGAGATCAGCTCCCAGAGGGGGATTGCTTGTCCACAGGTAATCTTTACAGTCTGGATATATAAAGTGATACTTAAAGAGCAGCATCTCTAGAGTTTTCCAGATACTAGCAATTTGAGGTGCTGTTAAATTTGTGATGAAGAAGACATCATAGTTTGATTTCAGACATTTCAGCTGAGGATAGACTTAACTTAATCTGGTTCTTAAACATCTGGCTAAATAACTCTGAAGCCAAGTTAACAGGTTAATTCTTTTTTAACTGATTTACTAGTTAAAACTATCTCACAAAAGGAGTGCAAGATCCTGTTAAGCAGCAAAAAGCTTCAGCTCATAACCTGTAGTCTGTGCTATTTTCTCTCCTGTTAGAAATTTGGAGCAAGATTTCAAAGGCAAAAATGACAGTTACGTACTCCGTTCCCATTGTCTTTTCATGGGATATAGGTAGCTAACTGTACTTTTAAATCTTTGAAATCTCTTCTGTCTATAGTAATTATTGCCCTTTCTGGGTGATTTCAGTTTCTGGTACCTGTCTCACTTTTTTTTTAGGAGGGGGCCGAGCGATGGAGGATTCAGCCATTTTTCAAGCCTCCATGAATGGTTTGTTTAGGAGGGGAGTTAACTCCAGTAGAAGAGAGGAGGAGTCAAATGCAAAACTGAAGCTGGAGGTACCTGCAATTGGTTGTCTCTTGCCTCCTCTATAATTTTAGACTCAGTCAATATCTTTCATTTAGCTCTCTTCCTAAATATTTAAAAAGCAGTAAAATCAAATCAGCTTGGTAGGCACCTTTGGCCCCTGTATCTCTCTCTGTCTCTCTTTTGCTTTGTCTCTCAGTCCTCTCTAAAAGTAGAGGAAGAGGAAGCATGGATTAGTGCTGGCTTAGCTCCCAAAGTATGTGAAGTACAAGCTCAGCATAAAAGCTCAGAGTTTTAGAATAAGTTGGACGTGAGCAATCCGTTTATGCTTTCCCATTTTCTTCCTAGGACTTCAGTAACTGAGATGACTATAAGAACATTAAGCTTGTGGAAGAAATTAGTTTATAGAAACATTCTATGATATTAGTAACTTCACTCTGCCAAGGAGGCTAAGAATTAAGTGAGAAGTCAGGCTTTAGTCTGGGAGAGTTTCCATGATCCAGTGGGTCACAAGTTCTTATTCTTTGTTTGATTTCTGCTGCCTGTCAATAGCTGAGAGGGAAGCAGTCTTTCATTTCCAGGCTAGTAGACTGTGTGTAGAACAGTGAAAGATAGATGTGTTATGCCAAAGGCAATAATTAGTGCTATGTCAGGACATATCTATTGCCAGGATCACACATTTCATATTCTTGTCCATGCATGTATAGTCATGAGAGTATGTAAAAGACCAACAGGAATGAATGATGTTTGGTGTTAAGTAAGCTGCAGAGCAAAAACTATGCCAGAATGTAGCTTAAACGGATTTAAAATGTATTCTTTTTACCTGCCAATTTTCTGTTTCTAAAGTATTCTGAATGCATTTTATTTTTAAATCGGCTGTTTCCCACTTCTATACTCCTGGCAGGGAGAATCACCACTTGATCTTGCAAAACAGAGGAAAAACGTTTGGATGATCAATCACCTACAGGAAGCAAGACAGGCAAAGGGGTATGACAGTCCATCCTTTCTGAGAAAACTAAAAGCTGATAAGGTAAGAAGTAGTGTACTTTTACAGAAGAACACCTCTGTAAATTAGTATTACTGCTGCTGTTGGTTTGGGCGTGTGTGTGTTTGTTTAAGGTTCAGTTCTGTGGTTTCCCCACATTTCAGTTTTAGGAAACATCTTTTTGTTATGACAAAAGTAATTGCAAAATAAAAAAAAATAAAAAAGCTTTATTCAAGAGAGGAGGAAAGAAAACCTTCAGCCTCCACACAGTTACCTTTAGGTTTTGTGCCAACTAGATGTTATGAAAGTACCAACTGGTCTGGTATTGTTGGGGGATAGCCAAGACTTTCACAAAGTTGACTCTCAAGTATCTATCCTGAACTCTGATGTCCTCTCTTAAATCTGTCATGTTTTGTGTTGAATGAAAGCAGCTGTAAGTCTTGGCAGTATAATATAATATATTCATCTCTACTGTGGAAACCTTTTTTTTTCCTCAGGTTATTATTTTAATACTCCAGATAGGTGAGGCAAGAGATGAAGGTATAAAGGATAACATTGCTCTAGCGTGAAGAACTGTCTACCTGCATATAGTCTGACAACTTCTATGGAGTTAATATTTTCATACTAGGTAGAGTGTTGTACTGGATTTTAAGTATTACTATCACTGATTCATTGCAACTTCTGGATTTAAAGATTTCTTGCATCTTGATGATGAAAGCACTGGCTACAAGCTGTGCTTTAGCCTTGTAATACAGTAATGGAGTGATTATTGACTACAAGTGGTTAGTGCATTACATTGTGGGTACATGTGCATTGTGATTGTGCTTTGAATATCAGGAAAGAATTCAGGAATTGTACCTACATAGTATAAGATTAAAAAGGTCCTATCTCTCTTCATAGATGCTTCAATGTGACTCTTACCTGTTATTTTGGAACTTCAGTCTTTTAACGTTCAATGAGGTTACCATGTGCTTTGTGGTAGTTTATACACTTGAACAGATTCTTTAAAGAGAGCGACTGTTGCCTTTATTCTGGATTAACATTAAAGTCTCTAAAAGACAGTTCTTCTAAAATAAATAAATAAAATTATTGATTTGCTATAAAATTGTAGGAATCCTTTTTCTTGCCCATATATTGCAGATACATAAATATAGGAAATGACAAAAATCTATGAAGATTCCTCCCGCCCTATGCCAAGCTTCCTGAAAATGTATTGATGTTTTTGTGACTGTCCTATTTGTTATAGAATATTATTATACAACCTGTTCCTCAAAGTAGAATTACTGACTGACATTTGTTTCCATATAGGAATTCCGTCAGAAGGTGATGCTGGGAACTCCTTTCCTAGTAATTTGGCTGGTTGGGTTTATAGCAGACCTAGACATTGATTCTTGGCTCATTAAAGGGCTGATGTATGGTGGCGTTTGGGCTATGGTGCAGTTTCTTTCAAAGTAAGTGTTTTATCAGGATGCTGTCTGTTTAGTGTGCACACAAAAAGTATTTTGCTGGCATCTTCATTGGAAAAGAAATCTATTTTATGTGTGGGTTTTTTGACCTGCAACATTCATTATTTGTTGGAATTTAATTACTTTTTCGAGGAAGGGTCTTATGCAACTTTAGCTCTTGTAACGCTCTGTTGTCTTGGAAATAGCCGTGGAATTACTGGGGATGAATACCACTGAGCTAACAAAAACTAACAGCAGAGCAGAAATTCAGTCATTCTCCAGAGGAGGGTGCTGCATATCTGTCTACAAAGAGTTATCAGCATGAATTTTAAAGAAAACAGTCAAGGGAAAAGTCACTAGAAAGGAATAGAAAAAAATGTACGTGCAAGTTGCTATTAATCTCCAATGTTTTAGAATTTAAATACCCAAAGGCATCTGAAGAGACTCATGAAGAGAAATGAAGTCAAAGTCAGGTTTTGTAGCTTCTGTTGTTGTAGAAAGGGGTGACTGAAGAAAAAGACTCCTTTCTAATAATGTTTTTTGTTTGTTACCTGATTATAAAGAATTTTTGGTTGTTTGATTATCTGTAAATGTATGTGCTTATGCGCACTCACACACGTGCAGGCATTACTAAACAGATTTTCAAGATCTGTAGACTACTTCATCTAGGGTTTGCTTTTCATTGTCATGTGTGACATGTATAGAATAACTTAATACATCTTCATACTTAGAGCTTTCTGCTTTTCTGGCATTGAATGTCACATTTATTAGAACCATGTGCTGCTCCTTCCTTTCCATTTAAAGAGGAAAATGAAATATATCTGTTCCTTAAACCAAGTTCATGGAATCTTAGTGAATTTAGCACACTGGGACTTGGGTGAAGGGGCGTCAGGCTATTGTCTCTCCAAGATCATGGAGGTGATCTGTTTAGTTTTTTGTCATCTCTGAGGCTGTGCAGTCTACTGATCTCCCACAGGTAGTTTAGTCGGCACAATGCCAATCCTCAACCATGCCTCCTGTTAGCAAAGACAAGATTCCTTCAAGTTTCTGAAGATCTATATTTTTTCAAGTTTTTTTATTTTTGACCTCCCTGACATATATTTAGCATTAACATTCTCACTTTCTCTTATCCTTTACTTGATGTTTAGTATAAATACTTTTTGAAGTGTTTTTCACAAAGCCTAGATTTGACTGAAACCTTTGCAATTATTCTCGGAATATTTTGTTTGCCTGTTGAATTTTAGCTAATCTGCGTTTTCCTCCCAACTCCTTTCACAAAAGAGCCCACAGAAATTGCTGAAAGGGTGATTACTGCAAAGTAACTACTATATGTCCAAATGCATATTTGCTTATTACTTGTTGTCTTAGCTCATGTCCCTTACAATTTTCTCAAAATACCTGAGAAACCTTCATTAGAGAAGACACAGTTACTGCAAGGGAGTAAAGGAGTAAAATGGAAAGTACTCAGCGCACTCATTTGTCCATGGCAGCCCTGAAGGCGCCACCAGAACGAAAAGCGAAATGCCTCAATGTAAGGATGGTTAGGCAGATGATGGAAGAAGTTTTGTTTTAAGGAGTTTAGCAGTTTAGACTATGACTTTGGGTATGTTTAGGAATTTTATCTTGCATACGGAGTTAACTAGTCACTGACCTAGTTTGTCTCAACTAAATTCAACTTTACTGAGAATATTCTTTAAAATGCAAGAGTATAAGAAAGTAAAAATAATTATGATAGCTTAATTTTTACCTTTTTTTAATCGAAGTAGTAGCATTGTGCCTTAGAACTTGGCAAATCTAGTGATACGGGAAATAATTAATCTGGGGTTTTTTCCAACTTTCTGTTGGCAACTGTAACAGAAGCGAAAGATTAAAGAATCTGAAATATTTCAAGTATGAAGGCTGATAACACTAACATCTCGTAAGCTTTTTTCTTACTGAAGTAATTTTAACGTGTAATTCTCATTGTATCAATTTCCAAAATATCTTTAGCACTGAAATCTCATAGGTAAATGTAGTTTGCAGCCAGTATCTATGCTATAGGCTAGCAATCACACAGGCTTTTCACTGCTTTCACAGTGTAGTTTTAGCATGAGCATTTACTCGTTCTGCCTTTTTTGTCCAGTTCTTGGCATTCACTTCAAAAGCGCATGTATGAATTTTAATTAAATAACTTTCAATCATGGCCTTTCATCTGGACAGGTTGAAAATGGGAATTTCTCATTAACTTTGAACACAAAAATGGGGGAAATGTTTTTATAATGTGTTTTGCAATATCCTATATAGTGGATATTTTAACGGGAAGTGTTTTTCAGAAGTAGCAGTTTAGGATTTACATTTTCTAAGTCAAAACTTATCATGTGGTATTGCTCCTGCTTTACAGGTCATTCTTTGATCACTCCATGCACAGTGCACTGCCTCTTGGAATATACTTGGCAACGAAATTCTGGATGTATGTGACATGGTTCTTCTGGTTTTGGAATGATATCCTTTTTTGTGTATAGTAATAAGTAATATATTTCATGTTAGTAGTATAAGGTAATGCCTAGATACATACAAAAGTAAACTAATTAGAATTTTTAAATGGCCGTCTCCATTAAACATTGCTTTCTGTCTTGATGGTAATTATTTTATCGCTTTAAAAATGTGCATGCTATTGCTTTGCTTCGCTTCAGTAAATGAAAGATTTTCCTCAAAATTGGCTTACAGTAGTCTGCAAAATTTCCTGTGCTTTACCAGTTTCCTAAGTGGGGGAAATGTAAGCAACTCTACAAAGTATACTCTGGTTGTGAGGTGACAAGGTGTACTTGACTGCAATTTTATAGATGCTGCTTTTCTGAAAAGCAGTAGATAATTCCAGTAGTACATATACCAACAGCAGTATGTACCAATTCCAGTCGAATTAGCTTTATAGTTAGCTCTTCCTAAAGATCTTATAAATTCTACTTCATACAAAGTTTAGATACAGTTGTTAACTATATTTTCAGTCCTTGCAAATATATGTATTAGCAACACTAACATAGAGATTCAGCTTATGTCCATCTTCTTAGGTTTTTTACTGTCTGCCTAGATAGGAGCTTTTTGTACTCAGAGGGATAGAAATCGATTAACTGAAGAATGTAAGTTATCCACCTTAAGGAAATAGATTCAAATTTTTAAACAGCTTTCTTGGGCATTGTAATTACTATAACCAAGAAAACAAAACAGAGATTTAATATTGTATTAAATCTTTAATAAAGTTCTAACAGTTGTAAATAATTGAAGGGAACTTAATATTTACAATGGATGTTGGCTGGACTTTTCTAGAAACCAGTTTTCTTTCCATCCTCAGAGGAATTACCATGAAATAAGGTAGTAAAAGTGCAACTCTTTTATCATCTTTTTATATGTTCTCCAACCTTAGCTAAATGAGCTATGTGAGCATTTTTGGGTTGAGAACAGAGAAGAGACCCTGCTTCCATGCTGCCTTTGGCTTTCATGCTGGCAGTGTTTGCAGAGATGCTGCTGTGAAAAATGGAAGTCCCATGTGATCAGAGATGACTGCTATTTCACATTAAAAATGAAAATCTAGTAGCCATTAAGTAAAAAAAAAAATAAGATAATTTATTTTTTATGTCACTATTAGCATGAGTATGTCTTGAAGTTGTTATTTAGAAATGCTGTTCCTACTACTGGTCTTTCTGCCTGGCCTGTCTTTCTATGTTTTTACTCAAATTTTCTAGTAACTGCAGAATCAGGAAAGTGAGTACAAAATGAGTATAAAAACCATTTTAAAAAGCAGTGGTTAAAAACGGAGGCATACTTTTCCAGCTTTTCTGGAATGGAGTAGAACTAAATATGTCATGCCTCTAGACAGAAGTTGCTTTTATGTTCTTTTTGTTAAGAAAACCTGGCTTTTGGCAAATAGTAAAATACAAGTTTCTGAGGTGGTTATAATAACTACACCACCTCACTTCTGAATCTCAGCTCTCAACCTTGTAGATTGTCTTTAGAAGCTCACATTTGCTAATGCTACTACATGGTTTGGGTTGCAAATTTAGTGCTCCTATGAAGTGCTTTCTTGTGCTACCATAGTATCACCTTGAACCAAATTTAGTATGTACAACTTTAAATCAAAGTCCTTGACCATATTAAAATGGCTGGACAGCCAAAATAACTTGATGATGGCCTTTTAAGTTGATGTAGGAAGCTGTTCCTTAAGGCCGGCAAATTATGAGATCCTTATCCTGAAGCTCGTATTTTCTTCATATTTGTACCAACTTGCTTAGATTTTTATTTCTGTTAGCTGTTCTGATCAATGTAACTTGAAGTGAGGGCTTTTTTTGGTCACAGAATGATGTTTATTGCCCACTAGAAGTAGTAACCATAGACAATTAGTTACGCTAATAAAGTCTGACTTCAGAATGTCAATAAAATACTGTACTGCTTCTGTAATTTAAGGTAGATCCCTCAAAACCTTTTGCAACAGTCTTTGTACACAAAAGGAGTAGTCTAAAAACTTCAGTTACTAATTGCCTTCATTAAAGCTGACACAATTTTCTGACAAGCGGTTTTAGAGACTTAGTGCTTGAGGCCATCTTCCTTTAATTGGTGATTTTTAATTGGAAGTCTTTGTAATAAGATTCCAAATTCATTCTGTTCCTTCTGGAAAACTGCCCTGTAGCTTTATTGGAAAAGAAGAAATTGCATGTCCGCTCTATTTTTATAGCATGAGGCACAGCATTGTGGTTGGAGAAATTATTCTTGTGATTTTACAGCTTTATATGATTACTTAGAACAGACCAGAGTGTGTACTACCTTATACTCTGTAATGTTCAAGTGATAAAACCTATCCTGGTGGTTTTCACAAATTCTGACCACCTTTTGCTCAGGAAAAAAAGTTTCTAACCTTAAACAAGCATCACAAATTGCCTTACTGGGACTTTATATTATAAATAATATAAAGGTCTTAATTGCTGCAAGAGTTACTTTAATATTCAGGTGTTCACTAAGAATTTTCTTTACGTGTAGGTATGTTAAAGGTGTTTGGAAGATCATTTGGTCTTCTGGGCTCGATCCTAATGAGACAGCAAAGGGCAGTTGAAACAGCATCTCATAAAGAACAAACCAACCCAAAGATTAGAGGTGCATTTTCTTGAATTTCAGGGTGGTCACATGAAAAACAAGTCTATAAATTCTAAGGCTTAATGATACGTCTTGTAGAAAACTGATCTTGAAAGTAAATTCAAACAATTTAAATGAATCTAGTGTACTGATTTTTTTTGTAAGTGTTTCCATTCTATTGGATTTTTCTCAGCATCTTCTGAATCTGGTATACTTGTTAAAATAGAAATTCTATTCTTGCTGGGAATGAGGAGGTTATGATCTGTATATGGATTTCTGAGTCCGTGCTTCCCTGACACTGGTTTGTGGCTGGTTTGCTGCTTCCCTTTAACTGTATTTTGCCTATAACAAAAGATAGTTATGTCTTGCTCTATTAGTTTATTCTAATCTTCTACTGTTTGCAGAGTTAAAAAAAAAAAAATCCTACACGCTAAATCACTGTATTTTAATTTAGTTTTATTTTTAAAGGGAAAAAAAGGATTTTGAAGTACACTTGTAATAACATGAAACTAGAATTTCATGTCATTCTTTTTTTATTAGCATTTATAGGTAGAATATTCTCTTGTGTCCTGTAAAGGTTCAGGGCACATGTAACCGAGTTCCTATCTCAGTTGTTCATGCAGTCTTTTCACTTCCAGCTGAACAAATAGTGCCTGTTATGTAAGAAGAGCCTTATACTGCTCGATTTTTCTAAGATGTCAGGGTTTGTCGTAACCCAAAATATTCAGTGTTTTGTTGGGGTTCTACCACTTCCATTTGGTGTAAATAGGAGTGTGCAGTTTTCACCAATTAAGCTTTTTTTTGGTATAGTGTGCTACTTGCAGTGCTGAGATAGTGAGATGATATAAGCCAATTTATAATTTTAAAAATAATTTATCATTGATTAATACTGGATTGATTATCTTATTTCAAATGTATTTCATGTATTGATGGGTTTTCAGTGAAAGAAAACAAGCACTGCACACTTTTATCAATTAGGGATTCTCTTAAAAACTGAGCGTAAGAGAATTCGTGATGCTTTTCATGCTTTCACAAAGCTGTTAAAATAGCCTGGTGTTTTAAAAATTGTAACAAGCCCATTGGTCAATTTGAGCGGTTAAAAACAATAAAAACCATTCCTATTACTGAAGTCAGCTTCAGGAAAACAGCAAAAAGTCTTGCATGCAGAAAGAAAGAATCATAGAATGGTTTAGGTTGGAAGCAACCTTAAAGATCATCTGGTTCCAACCCCTTGCCATGGCAGGGACACCTCCCACCAGACCTGGTTGCTCAAGTCCCCGTCCAGTCTGGCCTTAAACACCTCCAGGGATGGAGCATCCACGACTTCCCTGGGCAACCAGTTCCAGTGTCTCACCACCCTCAGAGTGAAGAACTTCTTCCATACATCCATTACCCCTTGTCCTATCGCTACAAAGAAAGCCAGAAGCCGTGTTTCTAGAGGAACTAAAGACCCAGAAAATCCAAACCCCAGGCCCAGCTATCCAGAACTTCTGTTCCTGTGTCTAAATACTTTTTCTAAAATAAAAGAAAATAAAAAAATTCTAGGGTGGGGGAGAGGGCAATGAATGAATTCTTTTTGCAAGCTAAGGGAATTTTTAAATGTTAGATAGAAGATGGAGGTAGAGAGCTTTTGCAGAGCTTCGGTTGATTAAAAATGTATTTTGTCTAATCAGTGCTTAGTCAAATGAGGCTTCTGGTGTAGCTGCCTGCTGTTATCTACCTGGACTCTGTGGGGAGTCTCTTCTGCTCTCTATTTTATAGAGTAAATGGGGGAAGGGTAAATTCAGAAAACGCTGTGTACTGAATTTCTACTCATGTGGCTTGGAGCCATGGACAGCTTCTTCATCACACAGGTTGTCCAAATTGTAGTCAGTTAAAAAACAATTCCAAAACTTTAAGGTTATAAACCCCCTTTTACTGGATAGAAAAGAAATTCCTGTATCTTCTTTAACAGTCTAGACATGACGTATAGTAATTTGGAATGGGTCATAGAATTTTTTTCAGTTCTACCTTTATTGTTTGTAACAGATGTCTGATTAAGGTATTTTTAATGAGAAAAGAGTTTTCACTGTTGTGGCAAAAACCCCGATGATACTTTTAGTATTCTAAAGAAAATGTAATCTCTCTCTAGCTATACAAATAAGCTGAAACAGCTTATTCTTGGCAGGAGGTAATTTTAGATGAAAAATAGGAAGAAACTAAACTCAGAGCTTTTCATCTGTAGTGTATCAAATAGAACTGTGAGTGTTTAGGTTATGCTGTAGCTGGTGTTTTTTTCTCCCTCTAATAAACTTGCTGGAAACAGCTTGTTAGAGGAAAGATTAATTATTGTTACGAAGTGCATGATTAAAATTTTAACTTAACTTGACAATATTTTTTTAATTAGAAATTCCCAGACATTCCTCCCCCCAACAGAAGGAAAACAAAAGTTATTTGGTATACACTTCACAAGAGCAATGAGCCTTTGTTAACATTTCAGCAGCCAAAAAGAGGCCTTCATATTTCAGGGTTCTTTCACATCACAAGAGCAGTGTTAGAAGGATTTGAGGTACTTACCATTATTCTACAATTTTTTTTTGTTTTTCATTTAATATTTGCCTGTATGTAGATATTTTTGTTAATACTGCTTACTGCCTTCAATAAGCATTTTTTTCTAAGAATACTCAAACAGGATAGAATATACTTCTAGATCTATAGCAGAATATATTTGAGCATCAAAAAACTTCGTAACGTCAAAATCTGATTCTTTTCAAAGCATGCAAAATATTTTTTGTTGTTACTGTCTTTAACGTGTTACATACCAATTCAGTACAGATTGCCACGTAATGCTTGGGTTTTAGTCTTTAATTACAGTAGAAGCTGTACTTCTACCAAAGCAGAGAGAAGTACTCGTCTGAGTTACTCAGAATATAGTGTAATTTGAGTTTGTAGGGATTTGAGCCTGAGTTGTAAGTTTTTGCCTGGATAATGCTGTAGAGGCGTAACTTCTTGCAGTTATGACTGGCAGCTGGCAGGTATCATTAGTCAGTTTGGTAAAGTCTTTTGCAGTTCTAGCAGAGCAAAGAACATTTGTTATTTGGTTTTTCAACATCATTGCTAAGAAATGTTTTAATTCTGTGAAGAAACATAAAGCGTTGTAAGACTAGGCATGTTACATGGCAAGTCATTCAACACAGGAAATAGATTTTAAAACTGAAGGTTATTTTCTGTCTTTATATGGTAACTGATTTTATAAACACTTCCCAAGAATACGAAATCCTGTGGTTTTGTAAGTATTAAATGTATTACAATGTTAAAAATAACTTTCCTTGAGGTAAAATATCCCTGGATAGTGCCTTATAGGACGAGGTTTCAGACAGTACCTTTCTTGGAGATAAGTGCTGTTGAGTTGTGATTGCCGTGCAACAGCGCTTGTTGCCGCACAGTTCCTTCTATGGCTAGAAGCAGCCCTCTCTGTGATGTCACAGGAATTTCATGCCACTGAAGACATAGGCAGTCAAATGGCTATCTTATAAATAGAGCTCTGCAATGTTTATTGTGAAAACAGGAAATACTTTTAAGAAGATAAATTTCATGGAATTTGATTTATTTAAGAGGGAAAATAATTACGAAAACTAAACAATCATGATTCATTCTTTAAAAGGGTAAGTGCTTTAGAAATGCCTCGTGGAGAACAGCATTTTAAAAAGTAAGTTTTCAAGTTTCGGCAATAGCAAATAGTGAGTACCGAGCTAGTTCTTACACCACTGCTGAATTTTGTGGAATCGGAAGATAGTGGCTCAAGGGCATTCATAAAAATAAAATTTATTTACATTTTATTTGAGAATTATCAGTATTTTTAAGAGGACATTTACTATTAAACTTTAGATTCCTTGACATCAAACACATCTCAATTTTTTCTTTATACATCTTCCATTCCTCGCTAATAGCGTTGCACTTTTCTACAATTTTGGAAAATCCTGGAAATCTGATCCAGGAATCATCAAAGCCACGGAAGAACAAAAGAAAAAGGTAAAGCCATGAGATATGTGAAACTTCATCTTCAGCAGCCTGCCTCCAGTTGGTCAGAGTAGTTTGGTGTGAAGTGCATGAAATTTCGGTGAATTGTTTTATAACAAAAGGTCTAAAATGTTGACAGGTTTTCCTTTCACTTGTCATCCAGATTTCCTTTTTTTTTACGTTTGGAACATATATTCAAGTGCTTATTAGTCCAAAGTTAGGTTTAGGACATTTTGAGTAACAAAATCATAACTTAGATCTCCAAGATAGAGAAGTTTAAAAAGCAGTTGGATGAAAACAAAGATGTGAAGTTTCAGAATTTTGCCTTACTGAAATAAATGACCCATTATGGGGTAAGTGTTAGTTAATTTCCAGACGTTAAAGCGCTTCTCGTTTGCCTGAAGTTTGTTTCTAGAAGTATTAGACTGAGGATAAAAATAACTGAAATCTGGGTGGTCTGGGATGGATTTATTTTTCTTCTCATTTAAATATTGGAGAAAATATGGACGATCTAATGATATCTTTCTGAGACTTTATAACACTATTGTTGGCATTTCTCTTTTTTTTTTTTAAATACATTGTCCTCGGCTGCAAAACTCAGCATTGAATATTGCAAAATTGTGCAAGCAGCAGAAATATTTTGTATCATTTTGGGCAAGTTTTCTAAAAGCTCACATCCCATCGAAAGGGAGTTTTGTACTTCTGTCTCATACTCATTTGTTAAAACTCTGTGGATTGGCATCAGACACTTGGAATTATGGCCTTGTGTAGTGATAAATATATTGTAGAATCATAGAATGGTTTGGATTTGAAGGGCCCCTAAAGATCATCTAGTTCCAAACTCTCTGCCATGGGCAGGGACACCTCCTGCTAGACCCGGTTACTCAAAGACCCATTCAACCTGGTCTTGAACACATCCAGGGATGGAGAATCCACACCTTCCCTGGGCAACCTGTTCCAGTGTCTCACCACCCTCCTAGTGAAGAACTTCTATAATAGCCTTTAAAAGGTGGTTGTTGATAGTTTAAGTGGCTTTTGTTTTCTCTCCTAGATGATTACTGACTTGATAGTCAATGTGCAGATTTGGTTTTGCAGATTCCCTTTCCGTTCTTGCAAATTTGCCAACGTAAGGTCCAGACTAAATGACCTTCCTTCAACTGGACTAAATTAAATAGAAGAGTCAGCAACTGCACTTTGGTTCGGATTCAGCAATTGCACAAATAAGGAATTCATTTGATCTACTTGCTTAAGTGTGGTTACAAAAGCCTTGCTGAACTGGATAGGAATTGTAAAATGCCGTTTCCTCAGTCAGATGCGTATGGCTATGAATGTTCTGGGTGTTTTACATTGCAGCTAACCGAACCAGAAAATGATCTGTTACTGGGGCATAAACCACTGCAGGGTGCGTGTCTTTACCTTTGTGCAGCGTACCCGTTCCTCATCTTTTTGTAGTTTGTTTCCAAGTGTTTTATGTTGAGTTAGCCTTTAGCTTTGGAATAAGCAACCAAAACATTCTTTTATTCCAGATGACCAAGTTAAGTATGTTTGGAAATGTGTAGTAAGCAACTATTTCAGATGTTTATTCTACTAATATGTCATGTCCTTTCTTCTGTGTTACAAAATAACCCAAGTGACTCTTAAAATGACTAAATAAATAATAAATGAACAATTCCAAGTTTTCAAATCAAACATTAATAGTTCAAAAGCACAGAAAATAGACCTAATGTTTACAAACCACAGAAACATGGCTCTAACTTGAGTACTCCTGCGTCTCTATGTTATAATCTCTAAGGGGAGTTATATTAAAGTGGTTTATCTGCTCTTGCTCAGCCCTGTTCTTGTAAGCTTTGAGGTCTTGCTTGTAGACAACACTGAACTCCAGGGTTGAGCATCACACCATGTACATTCCTATGTGCATCCTTTCATTATCTGTAGTGTAGTGTATGCTCCCACTGAAATCAGAGGAACTATTTATGAAATTGTCCAAAACGTATTGTATTAATTTTGTCCAAGGTATCAAAAGCCACACCAGTAGCACTGAAATCATGGTAGACATGTCTTGTTGGATTTTTTGCTTTCTGTTCATCTGGTTTATTTACCCTTGTAAGGGAGGCCTTTTAATTTCAAGTCATGGAGTGGGAAGTGTTAGAGCAGTGAGGGATGGCAGAGGGGGATGAGAAAGGGATGTAGAATACTGGAGTTGGCAAGCAGCAAGAGGGACACGGAAGGGCTTGTGAATGACTGTGGTTGGTTGGAGAGGGGATCTGAAGCATTGCAGTGGTGGAGGCAAGAGTACTGGGCCAGTAGCAAATAGAAATACAACAAGAGAGGAGAAAAAACAGTCCGACCTTCAGAGCTCAGAAGTGTTAGAAAACTGTAAAGGTTGTTTCTTATTTACCTGAGATCAGCAGGTAAAGCATTAAAATGCTGACTTAGTCCCAGACTGTCGACTGTAACTTTTACTGGTTATTTTGAGGAAAAGTTAACATAAATTTTTCCTAACCAGTTACCAAGTGTAGTATTTTGGAGGAAAACTTCTGCAGCATCAGTCAAGATAACCACCTTAGTGGTCGTCATCTAATTCAGGAAGATACATTTCTATTTCTATGATGAGGAAGTAGTTGTAAGGACTATTTTATTGCTTCTGCAGTTAGAAACTACCTTGATGCATGTGATATATGTGGTTTTGAAAGGGAGCAGCAGATAATCTAGTTGCCATTAGCCTATTTATGCTGAGCAAATTCCTTCTGGTTCAAGGAAGGCTATTCTGGCAAAAGATGTTTTCAGGTGCCGAATTTTAAAAATTGTCGGAAACGATTTAATGGAGTAATAGGTTCCTTCTTTTCCAACAATGAAGTGGATGCTGAAGGAATGTACAAAATAAAAAAAACCCCTATCCTTCAGTGTGAAAGTATAGGCGTGCTTTAACTGATACATACTTCTGTGTGTAACTTGACCCATAAATACAGCATTATCCGTAAGAGGAGGTTTGGTTTGCATTATTTCTTTTCTTTCTTGCAGCTTCAACATCTGAGGAAAGAGCTGAATATAGATTTAAAGGTTTTGGTGGAATACCCCTGGAAAGAAAGCCTGGTTTTTAGACCGACTGATCCTGCTAGCTACTTCTATTTATGTTGCTGTTTGGAAATTCAGCTGCACTGATTTTAATAGATTTAACAACAGATTAGTCAAACTGGTGCTAATCATTGTGTGGATGTATCAAAATTAATACAAGCTTGCTTTTTCTCTAATTAAACCTAGATAGACTGAGTATAAACTAGAATTAATTTAGAAGCAAATGTGCATATTGGTTTAATAAAGTAGGTTAAAAATCAGTTTCAGCTGACTTTTTCTGTGAAGAGTTCACAGCCCTGACTCTGAAAAGCAGCTACTACAATGATTGTCAGCATATGTTTGTATGCTAAATTATTTTTTTTCTCTCTCATTTTTCTGCAGACAATAGTAGAACTTGCAGAGACAGGAAGTCTGGACCTTAGTATATTCTGCAGTACCTGCTTGGTAGTGTATTTTTTTAATTAAATACAGCACTGATTTTTTTTTTTAAAGTTAGGTCAAAATTATATGTTCCTATCCTGACCTCATTTTTAGCCTTAGTAATGCAATTTGAAGGGCAGGATTTATTTGTAATCTTTCATTTCAGCAGTGTTTTCGATAAGTAATATATTCATATACAAAAAACCTGAAACAAGAAACAATCCAGTTGTCCAATATGTCTACCAAGATGTTTGATTATACACCTAAAAATTTAGGAAAATCATGGGTAACATTCCGCTACCTAGTAAAATATTTTTTTTAAAATGAAGTTTATTTCTCAATTTGGCAGTAATCGGGAATGGGGGGACAGGGAGCGTCAAATACTTTGTTTCACCACAGAAAATTTAAAAGTAACTGCTGAATGAAAAGAGTATAGAAAAAGTAATGTATTTCTTTTTTGAGAAAGTTAACTAGTAAATATAAAAGTATCAAGGTTATTAGTATAATGCTCTGATCTATATAGAACATGAGTGATGTTAATATTCCCAAAACTGGGTCTGAAATTATGTACAGATATGGCACCTTGAGAATTAAGTGTGCATGTGTATGTATATATCTCAGAACATGTTAATATCCATTCTTTTATATTGCCATTTTTTTTCTTTCAAAATATAACCTTTTAAGAAAAAATATTGGGATTAATTTAGCATTTTAAATTCCACTGAGTTCCACTTGTTGAGTCATATTCCTGTTTTTAAGAAAACAAACTGAAAGAGTTTGTTAGAGCTCAGTTATGAATGATACTGACAGAATCATGGAACCCAAACTCATTCTGTATTTTCATTGTTAAATAGCTAAAATGAAACTGGTTGCTATACAAAGCTCAATAGCAGGAGGTGATAACTTTGTATGAGAAAAAAATATTCTATATATAACAAAAATAATGTGAAACTAATTTCAATGCAGTTGCATAAGTGGTTGTGTTAAGCAGTGTAGAGATTAAGCTTAATAGCCAAGATGACTTAAAAAATGAACAGCAAGTTTGAAGTTCTCTACGGGAATAAAAATAGCAAAATTTACATTTAAATAAAGGTGTTTTTTTCCAGTTTAAAAGTATTTCAGGGTTTCTTGGCTTTCTGAACAAATGTTAATAACCATTACAGATACGGAAGCCAGTGAGGTCCAAACACTGTGGTGTCTGCAATCGATGTATAGCGAAGTTTGATCACCACTGCCCATGGGTGGGTAACTGTGTAGGTGAGTAATTTGCTAAAATAAGATGTTGACTTAACAGATAAAGAAGGTAAACCTTCAGAAATCGATCCTGGGTGTTGTGCAGGGTTAAGTACTTATTTCACAGAGAAAGTGACAGCTTCTGCCAAAGTCTGAGAAAAACTGTTGGGGGCTTCTTGTAGAAGGAAAACATCTTCAATGTTGAGCTTAGTTTTTTTTCTACATGTGATTCTCTGCATTTTTCTCAGTTGTATTGTCTATTACATACTCATCCTCAAAATTGTTCTAATTGTTTCCTACGTATCTATTTTTATTAACATAAACTTTAGTAATTAAAAGCATAACTGCTTTTTAAGGTTTGCAGAAAAGGCATGTACCTGTCACGTTAAGTGTACCGATTCCACAACTGACCGTTATCTATTACATAAGATAAAAACTTCCATCTTTCCCAATAATTTTTAGTAATTTAATGGGAAAGTCTAGGTACTAAAAAAAAATCATTGCAGCAGTTAGATATAGAATGACTTTCTCATTTTCACTAGCAAATTGAAACGAGTTTGGTTCAAATTCAGTTGAGTACCACTGAAGTACCTGAATATAGA